>VMDO01027028.1:0-25828 GCA_007922755.1 Pedetes capensis
ATTTCTTATTCCTTTTGTATAACTTCTATTTCTTTGTTGATATTCTTCTTTTAGTGAGGCATCATTTTCCCAGATTCTTTTTAATTCTTTGTTTCTGGCTTCTGTTGGTTCTTTAAGCATATATAAGACAGTTAAGTCCTATGTACCCTTAAACAACTAATGTGCCAAAGAATACATTGAAGTTAAAATTTGAAAATATTTAGAGATAATTAAAAATGAAAACACACTAAAAATATATGTGATGAAGAAAACAAGTACTTAGAGGGAAATTTATAGCTGTAAACACCTATACTCATGAAGAAAAAAAAACTCAACTCAATAATCTAACTTTTTACTTTAATAAAAAAACTAAAAATAAAGAGCAAAGTATATCCAAACTCAACAGAAGAAAGGAAATAATAAAGATCATAGAAGTAAATGAAATAAAAAGCAGAAAAAAACACAGATGATTACCAAAAGTGAGCTTTTTAAAAAAAATTGAGATCAACATAATTTATAAAACTATAGACTGACAAAGAACAAAAGAGCAAATATTCAAATTACTGATATCAGAAATACAAATTGGTGTATTGGAATTTCCCATATAGATATAAATGTGTAACTGGAGTCCTAATCTAGAGGCCTGACACAGTTCCAACAGGCCAGGTTGGGTCACTTGCCTCAAAGAAAACAAAAAAAGTAATAGTGAAAGCAGATAAAAGGATTTTAATCACAATGGACAAATTTTGGAGACAGAAATTAAGCATTTCAAGCCCATCTTTGGGGTCCTAGTACGACCTTTAGGTTTAAATAAAGGAAGGATTGGGGTAGAGGTGGGAGGCATGCATAATTTTTTTTTTTTTTTTTTTCGGTACTGGGGGTTGAACCCAGGGCCTCGCGCTTGCATACTCTGCAAGTGCTGGACCACTGAGCTGCACCCCCAGTGCACTTTTTTTTTTTTTTTTTACTTTATGGGACAGGGTCTCGCTAAGTTATGCAGACTGCCTCTGGTCTCGAACTTGCGATCCTCCTGTCTCCACCTCCCAGAACGCTGGGATTATATGCGTGCGCCACCATGCCCGGACGTATGTGTAATTATTAAGCAGTCTTGGTCAAATTCTTGTCTGGTTGATATTTTCTCAGGTCTAGCTATGCGAGATGGCTCTGGAGAAGTCATTATTGGTTGAAAGAACAAGCCAGTTCTGAGAGAATTATTTCTATGTGGGGGTGACCTTATGGGTGATGTGTCTATGGGGCTCTGCTGTTCCTGGAATCCAACCGTGACTTGCATGTTTAGGAAAATTATTAGAGACATTCAGGTACTTTTTTGGGTGGGGCAGTGGTCTGCAACAGGACATTGTAAAAGCTGATAGTAAGATGCCTCAGTTACTCTTACTTTTGTGTCTTCAGCTTTGAAGGGCAATGAGAGAGCTTGGATATCACCAAGTTTGGATTAACATGCCTGCATGTAGAATTAAGCAGGAATCTGACCTAAAGTGAACAAGACAGACACAAAATGAAGGCAGGGAAGCTAGGCTTTTATCCTGCTTCTGGTTACCTGTAGGTACAAGTGAGGAGTCAGTGTTTTTTAGCAAAAGCAGTTATTAAGTCCCTATTATAAAAGTAGTGTAAGAAAAATACTGTGAATAACTGTATGCCAACAAATTTGTCATCTTGATGAAGTAAGCATATTTCTAGACATCTAAACATAAAACAAAACTAACTCAGGAAGAAAACATGAATAGATGTAGTACAAGAAAAAGATCAAATCATTAAAAACAATACAAAAACAAAAACAAATAAAAAACAAAATAAACAAACAACAAAAACCCTAGCAAAACTCCAAGACAGGATATCTTTCCTGGTAAATACTACCAAATATTTAAAGAAGAATTAATAGAATTTATTTTCAAAATCTATCAAAAAATACAAGAAGGAATATTTCCTAGTTCATTTTATGAGGACAATATATCCCTAATTGCAAGGGCAAAGAACATCACCAGAAGCAAAATCTATACAATAGCCCCTCAAAAGCCTTCAACAGCACTAGCCAACTGTATCTCGCAGCATGTTTAAAATTAGTCCAATATGCCATTTTGTCCAACATGCTATTTACTCCAGGAATACAAAGATGAGTCAACAACAACAAAAAAATCAATTTAATACCCATATTGTTAGACTGGAAGGGGCAGCATGATCATTTCAGTAGATGCAGAAAAATTATTCACCAAGTAAAATTTCTTTTTCTTTTTTGTTTCAAGAAACTAGAAATTGAAGCGATCTTCTTTGACTTGAATCCTGACAACTATGCAAACCTCACTGCTAACATGAGACTTGAGAATGAAAGACTGAAATCTTTTCCTATTGGGTGAGGAACAAGACTAGGGCAATTGCTCTTGCCACTTCTGTTCAAATTTACAGTGCTGGAACGTGGTCTGCCTTGGTGAATGTTCCATGGGAGGTGAAGAAAATATAGACTCCACTGTTGCTGAATAGAGTATTCTAAACATGCCAGTCAGATGAAGTTGATTGAAGTTCTGTTCCAGTTGTCTATATTTTGTTGATTTTCTACCTTATTTATTAGTTACAAAGGGTGCTGATGTCCCCTACCATGATAGTGATTTATCTATTCTTGAAGTTCCAGCCACTCTCCCTCTCTCCTAAGGATTCACATTTCTGAACTATATCATTTTTCTTCTGTGTTGTCTACTCCCAGCCTGGATGTGCTAGAGAAGTTGGGTAGATTGCTGTGAGGCTAAAGACAGTTCCCAAAGCTGTTTTATGAGACACAAAGTTTATTAGGAGTTTTAGACAAAAGATAAGGTATGAGCTCACTAGTGAAGAAGATCTGGTGGTGCCAGGCTGAGGAGGTGGGCAGCAGGCTGCACAAGAGACCTCTTCAAAGCATCCAGCAGTGCCTGCTTTCATAGTACCACTAACGTTCAATGATGGTCGACTACACCTATCTCTTGTGATGCTCTTTTAATATACTGCTTACCACAGGGAAAGAGGTTTTACGACTTAGTCTAGGTAGTATTGACATCATTAGTTGGGCCTGTTCCATAGTGTGCCTGTAGCCAAGCATCCAGTCCCGTCAGATCTCAGAAGCTAAGCAGGGTCAGCTCTGGTTAGTACTTGGATGGGAGACTACCTGGGAACATTAGGTGCTGGAGGCTTGGGAGAAGGACCTGACACCCACTCCCCCCAAACAATCAGCCATTGAAAACCCTATGGATAGCAGACAAACACTGACAGTAGTGTTTCATCTGTTGTACACAAGGTCACTATGAATCAGACACCATCTTAACCATACCTAACAACAGCAGCCATTCCATAGTATGATAGGAATTCCAAGGAATAGCCACCTATGTGGAAGCAAGCTGTGATGTTCTCACAAACACCAGTTTTCTTAGTTCCAAGAATGCTTCACATAATTACCTACCTAGTCATTCTGGCCAGGGCCACTTCTAATGTCCTCTGACTTGGCAAAAGTCTTTGGAACAGAGAGGAACATCTCAGGAACATAGTATTTCACATCTTGTTCTTTTCAAGGATCGTACATGTGTGAAGAACTTTTTTTTTAACTATTTCTTGTAGGGAATTTCTGCTGGGCATGGATTTCTTTAGTGTTGTGTGTGTATGATTGTAAAAATTAATGAGTTTTATTATGACATTTTATATACATGCATATAATATACTTTGATCACATTCACCCCCAATTACTATCTATTATCTCTCTCCTCCTCCCCCTGACCTTCTTCCTCTTCCCTAATAGACCACCTTCTACTTTCACATAATCATTTTTTTTTCTAGATTCAGCATAACATAGGATACCTGTCTTTCTGAGTCTTGTTTATTTTCCTTAAAGTGTTGATCTCCAGTTGCATCCATGTTCCTGCAAATGACATGATTTTGTTATCCTTTTGGCGAATAAAACTTCATTGTATATCTCTACCACATTTTCTTTATTCTTTCATCTGTTGTTGGACATCTAGGCTGATTCTTATCTTGTACTGCAATAAATATGGGTGTACAGGTATCTCTGTAGTCTGCGGACTTAGAGTCTTTGGATACATGCCAAGGAGTGATGTACCTGGATCTCATGGTAGCTCCATTTTTAGTTTTTTGAGGACCCTCCATACTGACTTTGATAGATTCTCAAGTTCTGTTTGTCTAAAATATCTTTATTTCTACTTCATGTGAACCTCCAAACTCTTCCAGCTTCTACCTACTACTCAGTTCCAAAACAGCTTTCACAGTGTTAGATTTTTTTTTTTTAATAGCAGCAACCTCACCCTCACAACCAATTTCTGCTTTAGTCTATTTGGGGTGCTATAGAAAATCTACCCGACTGGCTGCCTTAAACAACTGACATATTGTTTTTTTGTACCTCTGGAGCCTGGAAATCCCAAGGTTAAGGTGCTGGCAGATCATATGTCTACTGAAGTCATATTCTCGGTCTAAAGCTGAGTTTGGGATATATTTAACTTGTCTTGAAATGGTTTGATATTTTCAGATCTAGTTTTAAATAATTATCAGCTATTGCCAGGCTAAAACTAATTATCCTCCACTCCTAAATCAGGATGTGTCTGAGCATGTTCCCCAATGCTCCTTGCATCAGGAGTCTTTCCAGCCTGGTGTGAAGGATCAGGTACCATTTATAGATGTATGTTTATACAACACAGTTTCCTCTCATCTTTTCAGGTGCTTCTTTTCCCCCACTGTGATACTTTGAATATAAAATTATCTCCAAGTCTCATATTTGAATGCTCGGTCATCAGCAGACAGAACTCTTTGGAGAGGCTGTGGGGCTTTGGGAAGTGGGATTTGACGGGCAGAAGTAGGTCACTGGAGTCAGTGTTGAGGTTTTGCCCAGGCCCCAGTCCAAGTGAGCTCTCTCTGCTCCTGATCTGTCATGATGTGGACAACTCCCCTCCATCACATGCTTCTGCTGCCTCCTCAGTCATGCCTCCTCTGCCAACACAAACTGAAACCCTCTGACCCATGAGCCAAAGAAATCTTTCCTTCCTTAGGTCCTTCTGTCAAGTATTTTAGTAACAGCGATGCACAGGCTAACTAACATGCTCACCTAGCATAACCTCCTCTACCATGTGAGATCTGTGCTCAGATGAACCCCAAGAGGAAACCTCTGATATTCTGTAAAATCCATTCCTTGTCTAGCTCTCTCCTCCCTGGGGCTCTGACTCATGGCCTCTGCAGACACCCAGCTCTGTTTGTTTAACTGGAGAGTGGCTGGACTCTGTTGGTGCTCCCTTGCCTGTGTGATGATCTGCATATGTTCTCACAAGGTGGTAAACTGAGGACCTGCAGTCCTCACTCCATTGGCCTCTCATTTCTTAGTGTCTACTGTCCCTGTTGCTTCATGTCCAGTGTTGTGAAACCACTCTTTATTATATTTTGTCCATTTTTTTAGGAGTAAATTTAGGTCCTATCTCTATTATTTCATTTTGGTTCAAAGTATGTCTCCCCAACCTATTCTTTACTATTAAGAATAGTATTTTATATTGCTAATTGAAATGGCCTATCTTACTACATTGGAGCACACACATGTGCGTGTACATGCATGCACACACAAGTACATCAGTAGTTCTACTTATGCGGAATTGTCAAAATCCTGCATATAGGCTGCTAACATATTTGTAGTTCATGCTTTGCATAATCATGCATCTGATTACGTAGGCATTTTTCTCCCTGCCTAGCACATCCTTCCAATTGGTTAGCAGATATTGGATTTTGGATGTGTTTGCAAGTCTCAGTTGAAATGTCTCCAGAAAAATTCAGCGAGCACCCAAATCAGTTAGGTGTCTTTAAAATTCACAACCTCTTGTACTTTCTCTAACATTACCTTGCATTTTCAATGCTTAATTAATATTCTATTTTATGTTGACTGTGATTTCCCATCAGGTGTGCCTGGGAATTTTCATAAATGGAGCTAGTTTTTCTAGCAGAATTCACAAAGTATGACAAAAGGTCAGAAACAATTAATGAACTTATGGATTTCTAAAAAGCTATTTTTTATTTGGAACATTAAAAGTGCATCTCTACCCAAGAAAGACACTTTGAGCATATTTTAATCTCTGACCTCCCTTGAGATCTTCAATGATAAAGCAATACACTTGACAATGTGCATGAAGGATCATTTTTGGAACTGAGCAAGAACAGCTGATTTAGGGCTTAGCACTCACATTGTTGAACAATATAATTATTTAGTCTTTTTCCTAATTAACCCTTTCAAACCTCTTCACAACCTGATTAAACATGTAGGAAGCATAGGTTATTTTTATATCTTAATCTATACTGGGTGATTCAGCTGAAAATCAACTAATTCATGAATACAGACTCTGATTTGGGGTTGATGTTAACATAAACATCAACCAAATACAGAATGAGTCATAATATCTCTAAGGTATTTAGGCAATCAAATCTCAGAGCCAGCAGGAAGAAGAGTTAAGTAACATAACTCATCCAGGACAGTCATTATTGGAAATATGATTTCTGCTTCAACAGTGCATTTTGAGGGATGCAAAAAGCATTATAGGTGAAGTTTGAGAAAATAATTGCATCCTCATAAGTTCAATATTGGATGGAGCAATTTCCTTGAAATAAATATAACTGTATAAACTATACAAATTCTTCTACCTATGGAACATATCATGTCTCCACATGCACCTTAAAGGCATAATTGCTGGTTGTGCAATGTGTATGCATTTGTATGCCCATAGTTCAGGGTGAGGATGAAGAACAGAGGAGAAAAGAGCCAGAGAGTCATCACAGCCACTTCCAAGTTCAAAGATAGCTTGAAATGTCTTAGGGAAGGTCTAAGTACTGTAAAATTCCAGCAGCTACACATCCTTTGTAGTCGAAATTGCCAAAAGACAGTTTTCTCTCTACTGAGATGACAAATAACAGGAATTAGAAATATGCTACTTTAAATCACATGTATCTATTTTACTAAACATAAGCCTCACTATGAACTTTGACCTTAGCATATAGACTGTTCAGTTTACTTTTAACTTACAGGCATGTGGAATATACGTTAACAGAGAATCCCTGGAATACCCAAGAGGAGTTTAGAAAATACTGATGGGTTAGTCCACCTCTGAAAAGTGTGACAACCACGTAAGGAGCAGCTGGCTTCTCAGGACTTTTATAGTCTCCCCAGGGAGTTCTCATGGGTAACTGAGGTGGAGAAGCACTCTGCTTTAGAGACACAATCTTCTAAGCACTAATTTTAAGGCTTTTCCAACAAGGTTTTTCATGCATATGTTTTTTTCCTCTGTATAATTTGGGTTTCAGCAGTTATATAGATTTCACACTATGGGAGAAATATGTCAACTTTCCCCAGCACAAGCTTCCACTTAAATGCCTCCCATTCGATGTGATAAAAAAATATTGCTTCTAATGTTATCCCCAACTGGCATCTCTAGTAATGGCATGGCCTCTGTGTGATCTATGACTCCCTTTATTACTCAGCCCAAGTTTCTCAATTATCTCAGCCACAGGCTTATATAGCACATTGGTCTACTTGAAGTGATATAAGTATTTTGATTTAAGGGTAAGACAAGCAAAAGTTATGTCCTATAGAGAGATTGGGGTTGATAGCATGGATGGAAAATATTGAGGAAGAAATGAAGTGACTCCCAGAGATAGAACGTGGACAAAATGCAAAGCCAATGATAGCTCTGGAGCAGTTGAAAAGAAAATGTGGACAATGTTCTCATAAGAAGAAATTAGACAAGCTTTCAACCCCCCCTTCAACCTCCCCAGACTATCGTTTAGTAGATAATATTTCACTGGTCCTTTTGTCTCATACTTTTACCAGGGAGATGTGAGTAGGTGGATCTGGAGCATGGGTCTGGGAATCTGGCAACAATATCTTGGTCCTTATACTCACCACATAAAAAAAAATTATACCTGACACAGAAATTATAGTAAAGAGTATTAGTTGCTGTTAGGTGCTGTCAAGTTAGGTCCAACTTATAGCAACCCTATGTACAAGAGAACAAAACACTACTCAGCACTGTGCCATGCACACAATCTTTTTTATGTTTAAACCTATTGTTGCAGACACTGTGTCAATCCATCTACTTGAAGGTCTTCTTTTTTGACTCACCACTCTCTCAAACATGATGTTCTTTTCTAGGGATTTGTCCCTACTGACTACATGTCCAAAATACCTAAAACACAGTCTAGCCATCCTTGCTTCCAAGGAGCACTCTGGTTGCACTTCTAGGACAGATCTGTTGGTTCTTTTGGCAGTCCATGGTATATTCAATATTTGTCTGCAGCACCATAATTAAAAAGCATCAATTCTCCTGTCCACCTATTCAATGTCCAGATTTCACAAGTATAAGATGTGACTGAAAATACCATGGCATGAGTCAGGCACACCTTTGTCTTCAATGTGCCATCTTTACTTGTTGTCATTTTAAAGAAGTCTTTTGCAATAGCTTTTCCCAATGCAATGTGTCTTTTGCTTGACCTTTGCTTCCATGGGTGGTGATTGTTGAAACAAACAAAGCAAAATCTTGGACAACCTCAATCATTTCTCCATTTGCTTACTGACCCAGTTGTAAGGACTTTTTGCTTTCTTGATATTGACCTGCAATCCATACTGAGGGCTATGTTTTTTGATCTTCAGCAGTAATGTCTCAAATCCTCTTCAGTTTCAGCAAAGTTGTGTCATCTGCATAATGCAGTTGTTAGTAAATCTTCTCCAATCCTAATGTCACATTCTTCTTCATAAAGATTTATTAAAGATAGTACACTTCTAAGAAATCATTATAGGGAAAACTAAGGCACCCAGAGAAGCTTAGGTAAACCTAGACATGAAATTGGAAATAGCTGTGTTCCCAGAGAGAGTAGGAATGAGAATATTTCTGCTCTCCAGAGGAAGGTAAAGAACCTAGAGAGAAGAGAAGAGTTAAGCAGGCTTTTAGATAGAAAGGTTCCTTGGAAAGACAGAGGAGATGGCACGTCTAAGAGAAGAAGAAACACTGGAGGGAGATGAGAGAAAGGAGCAGGGGGCGAAGAATGGAGAGCAAGAGAAAAAGTGAGTGAGAGTAAAGACAGAGAGCCTGGGTGATGTGCCTTTCAATTTTACTCAAACTAGAGCATGCATAGTGTGATGTCAGCCCTGGTCACTCAGCTCTGGGCACGGAGGGTGTGAAGTAAGCCTAGGGTCTTTGTTTTGTAAATGGCTCAATGGCTTGGATAGAGTGTGAAATCCATTAGAAACTATCCTTCCAATATCCTCAGAGATGTGTGTGGCTTCATTCATCATGGTTGAATGGCAGGAGTCATTTTCAATCTCGTTTTCCTCCTTATTGCATGCTAATGCATAAGCTAACCTGCTTATCAACATGACCTTGATGATTCTGTTTTTTCCTACCACTGTTTCATTTTGATGTGGTTCCTAAGTGAAGTGGTGCTCCCTAGTGCTGTGCTGTAGGCCTTGAACATTGCTATCCCTCCCTTCCCCTTGCCTATGTTTCCCATAAGTTAAGACAGAGGGTGAGAGAGGCCAAAAGCAGCCTATGGAAAGAACACACCCTGGAAAAGAACACACCCTGGGGAACCCCAGGAGATCTCATACTGAGCACCTGGAGGGTTTCCATCCCAGAAGGACTTGAACAGCTCACAATAAACTGCCTTCCAGCTAAATCTACATATTTCCTGCTCTTTCAAATGCATAACTGTGCTTTACTGGTAAACAAACTAATGATGGCTTTTGTTTCAGTGTTTGTTCAAACTTTATTATAAAATATGGGGGCCTGCTACAGGAAAGCTGAAGAGAACTTTAGAACTGTTTCCTCTTCCCAGCTTGGCCAAAGTGGAAATGAACCCATTTTTTCCTTCACCAAATTCTGTTTCCTAAATTTCATTTGTTGTGCAGAGGAACAAAAGCAACAGGCTAAGAACCTGAGCATCAGGTCACATATGAAGGGTGTGTGGACAAAGGACCAAATCTGGAAAATGAACTCTACTTATTTTACCCCTATTCCCATGATTTATCTTACATGGTATGGAGAACTGGGTTTGCCCAGTTGGTGACTAACCTAAGTAGTTTGCAATAATTTATAGATGGTCAAGAGACTTTTTCAGCTTCTTTGGTGCTAAATCTATACCCAAGTTTTGGCTTGTGAGAAGTTGGTATTCTGAGGATGAAGGTAAATGATCCCATGGAACAAGATGGTAAGCCAAAGGTAAAAGAGGAGATCTCCTCTGCCCATGCAGGTTTTGCTAATGCAGATGAAGGCTAACAAGAACACACCTACCACTGGAGAAAAGAGGGCAGCAGGCCACAGGATGTCTGGAGACTCTGCTGGGCAGATGTAGAGCCTTCTGTCCTTCCTTCTTCACTTGCACTCTACCATGGGCACCCTGACCCAGTAACATGTTTTCTATCAGTCCCTACCTGTGAAGGTACAAGGAACAGTATGTAGCTTTGGAATCCCATTGTTCATCACTGGGTACATTTCGTTAAATAATAATGTTCTAAAGGATAAAACGTATGACTTTCATGTAAATAATAAGTACACATATATTTCACTGTTAGATATTTCACAGAAATCATGAATTAATGAGGGGGCAAGTATGATGATAATTCCTGCCCAATAGCATTTGAAAGCCAAGATATACACGGATAATTTGGTCAATGGCTACGTTAAATGCAATGCTGGTTACTATGCAACAGATCCATAAACCACGTTGTTTGGGATCACATGTCCCTTTGGGCAGGAATTTATCTGCAGCTTTACTGGAAAAAAATCTCCAAGTTCTCCTGTCCCTATAGAGTCATAAACCATCCCTTTAATTAGAAAGCCAACCCCAACATGACTCTGTAAAATATCTTTTCATTGTAGTTGCCGATTTCCATGCTTCAGCTGATTTTTCTAACTCCTTTGGTATGCTGTATTTGCTTGCTTTGGAAGTATGCACAAAATAAGGGAAGCCAAAGAAAGCACAGGGAAGAGGGGACCTTTCAACATGCCAGGTACTTTGGAGAACTTCACATACTGTGGCTCATTTGCTTTTCACTACTACAGTGACTACCATCAGCTCACTTTTCTTGGAATGGGAACAGAAGATGAGAAATAAACAAGTTGCTTTAGGGCTTGGGATTTTCTTTTCTTTTTCTTTCTTTCTTTTTTTTTTTTTTTTTTTTTGTGGTACTGGGGGTTGAACCCAGGGTGTCACACTTGCATGCTTTGCAAGTGCTGTACCACTGAGCTGCACACCCAACCCCCTTTTTTGTTTTGCTTTTTTGAGACAGGGTCTCCCTAAATTATGCAGTCTGGTCTCGAACTTGTGATCCTCCCAAGTCGCTGGGATTATAGGCATGCGTCACTGCTCCCGGCTGAGTTTGGGATCTTATTAATATATGCCTTGGAATCAGGGAAGATGGAACAGAGATTGAAATGAGGTTTATCTATTTTAAAAGTGCTTAATTTCCCTGTACAATGTTAGGTTTCTCCTAAGGAGATGTGTGACCTCCATCCAGAATGTCATGCACTCTGGATATGGTTCCTTGGATCCTGCACAGGTAGAGTTTGAAACACACATTCTTTGTTCTCAGCTTCCATTCTGTGTCTGCCACTCTTCAAATGAATTCTTATCTGCTTCTGAATCCCTTGCCTCTTACTGTATGCTTATTCTGGATGATGATTCAAGTGTTCTACTGTGGCTGCTTTTATCTGGGCTGCCTCAAGTAAACAGTTCTTGGAAAAAATTAAAGAGCTGATCCAAGGGATAAAAACCTTGCTCTTTCAAATTTTCAAATTTATAGCTGTGCTTTACTGGTAAACAACTAAAGATGTTCACTAGGGAGAGAAAAGAGTTCTTATTAATGAGTAGCTTAAAATGGGATGCACTTGAATGTTAGGATTACTCTTGATGATGGCTGGATCTTTGGATTTGAAAGGCATAACACCCTAGAAGATGTCATGAATTTTGAGTATGAATTAAGCATGGTTTGTGACCTAAATCAGACCTCTTTCCCATTAGAATGTGGCAGATATATTATGTAGAGACCTCAGATGGGAGTTATCATGTGCTTAGTGTGGTGAGTAGGGATAGATATCATTAAGTCAGGTCTAACTCATAGCGACCCTATGTATGACAGATGAGACAGTCCTCAACATTGTGCCTTGTCCAGCACTACCATCAGTTCTTCCCTGCTATTCATAGGGTTTTCAGTGGTGGATTATTTCAGGAGTGGGTTGCCAAGTCCTTCTCCCTAGCCTGAAACTGCTGGTATTCCCAGGTGGTCTCCCATCCAAGGATTAACCATGCCAACTTGCTTAGCTCCTGAGATTAGGTGGGATTGGATGCCAAGGTGCATTGGGTGCAGACAAGTAAGGATATAGAGACTCCATTAAACTTATAAATAAGCATTGATGCCAAAAAAGAGCTGAGATTCTTGTGAGTCTTATTGGACAACTTAATCTTGTTTTATCGTAAGCTCTTTCTGAAGTTGGCTCAGAAATTTATGGGCTTGCCATTTGTAGTTGTGTAGATTGGTGTATTACTCAGCTGTTGTTGCTGCAGCAGAAAAACCAACCAAAACAAACTGATGGAGAAAAAAAGCTTATTGCAAAAGTTAGAGGATCAGTCCCTAATGATAGCAAGGCATGGTGGCAGGACAGGCATCTAGGCAGGTGGCCAGGCCTATGCAGATGACCTCAGGCATCCAGGTACAGGAGATAGAGACAGGGGCCAGGATGAAGACTCCCGAAGGCTGCCCCCAGGAAGCCACTTCTGTAAAGCAGGATTCCTCCTCCCAAAGTTTCCATAACCTCCAGAGACAGTGTCACCAGCTGGGGACTAAACATTAAAGTGCATGACCTTTGGGGGACATTTCTTATTCAAACCATGGCATAACATGGGGAACTCTATTTACCTTGTACACTAAGCACAGTTCACCTTCTGTAGCACAGCCTGGGTGACCACATGCAGTGTCTCCACTGAGGAGTAACACTGGCCTTGAAGAAGGCACTGGGCAACAGACATTTTCATATAGCTAACTCCCTTTGGTGTTTTTATAAGACTTGAGACAGTATTAAGACTTAAATATTTCTCTTGTTAATATAAGATTTTATATTAACAAGAGAAGTATTTAAAGTATGAAACAATTTAGATGTATGCTGTGAATGTGCAACCATGGGTTATGATGGTTCTTATGGATAATTTTGTAACCTAACTGAGAAAATGTATGCTTGATATTCATTTCCATTAGGGGTCACTCCTATCCTCTAGTAACTAACTAGTAAGGTTCAACATTCATGCCTCAATCAATGTCAAATGATATTCTATCCCATTGAAAGAGACTATTGAAAATACAGAAAAACACCATGCAAAGAAAAAATAGTTATCAACATTATCAAAAAGCCAATCAGCTCATGATGTTGAGTAATAGTTAGCATTATTACAATTTCTTTTAATGTAGAGACCAAAGAGTACTTATTTTAGTTTCTCAGGTCTTAAGATGTCTGTTGCAGATACATATCTCCACCAGTGCAGTGGTAGAAAGGAGCCATAGATATGAAAACAAATGGTGGTTCCATTAAACCTTTACTTAACAAAACAGGCAGTGGTCCACTGGTGACCACTGGTCTAGAAATGTATGTATGCATGGATGGAGCTGTCCCAGGTCCTGAAGTAGGTTTCACTCAAATGGGACCACTGATGGGAATCCTAGCAATGATTTATATGCAGACAGACGGCTAATTCTAAAACCTATAGTTCCTCTGGTGTGCTCAGAGTACTTTCTTCTGAAGCAACCTTTAGTTCCTGAACAGGTAGGGTTTCCAGAGGGCAATGCTAAACATGTACTTCGGTAAAAAATCTCATGTCTTCTGAATGTCATAAATGGCAATAGAAGGAGCTGTTCCCTGTTTTTGCACTCTCACGATGTCTTTGAAGTCATTGCAATGTCCAAGATCATATCTGTCTCAATGGCCTGGGACATGTGTATTGATGCACTTTATGAAGGCAAGGTTTTGCAGAGTTCTGCTGCTGTGCGCACAAGAAGTTTGGGGGACTCACAGGGAGCCAGGCTGACATAAGGGGGGTTTCCAAGGGAGTAGTAACCACTGGAATTCTCAGAGAGGATTGGGGAGCCCAATCCAGAAACACTAGTTCATTTGAAATTTTTATGCCTGAGCTAGAAGACAGGGCCCAGAGATTAGTCAGAGGGCTGTGTGCAAAGGCAGTGATGTAAATGAGAGTAGAATCAGGAATCAGAAATGGGGAGGAAGTGGGCCAAAGTGGTGCTCAAGTGGGGACCACAGAAGATGCTCCCGTGATTACCCACCTGGAGTGGTTGTAATCTGTCACATGTGTATGTTAGGCTAATGTAAATTAAAGCGCAGGAGTGATTTGATTTACTGTAGTTAATTTTGCCTTGAAAGTAACAATCAGAAGACAGTAATCTAATTCTAAAATCTCACATGACCATCGTAGGGTGTGGTTTAAAGTGAAAGGATTCTACATAAAGCAAGGAAGCTACTGAAACAAGCAAGATGCTCATCTTCATTTATTTGCACTTGTTCCTAATATTTTCGCTAATGTGACTCCTCTGGCCTGGGGTGAATTTTGTGGGGCTCTTTTCAGAAAGGCGCAATAGCCTTTCTGTCCTCTTCATAAATGGACGAAGGTAACTGCTATGCCTTGGCTAATAGGTGCCTATTCTATATATCTGCATCATGAAAATGAGCCTAACACATGTTATCAGCTTTCAGATGTCATAATCTGAATATTTAAGGTATTTATGTTGGTTTCGTAGGAGTAGCAGAGGAACAACCAATTTTCTTTGAATGAGAGAATTCTATTATGCAGGTTTTCAAATGTGATGAGTAAAGAGTTGGATCTGTTTCAGGTTTTAAGTTGATAAGCATCCTTAAGAAAAAAAATAAAGCACACATTTTTAGCTAAGAAATGCCAATTCATTTGGCTTCCCAGAAAATGATTTGCAAATGCACAGCACTTCCTCTGAGTAAATGGAGGCTTGTTATGGCATTCAATAAATAGAGTAGGCTGAGACAAAAGGAGAAAGTCTGCTCATTCCAGAGGACTTTAGATCACATAGAACACAGACATATGGCCCCATCACCATGAACCAGGCGGTTTCTGCACAAGACCCTCCCATAAGAATCTGGGTTATGTGGGAGCAGAAGTGTCATCTGAGGAGGCCAGCTGTCTTCTGAGGCTGTGCCATTTATAGGCTCCCTGTGATCTGGGTTCTTGTTCTTAGCTTTGCAGTTTCAGCAATTTGCAGTTTTAAAGACACCCAGAGCAGGAAACAAAACAGATGTTGAGTAAGCACCAAGATCCTGGCTTAAAAACTGAAGGCCCATCTGTTAAATTAGAAAGGGAGATACCCTTTCCCAGTGACTGGAGTGCTGTGTCTCCTAATTAGGCACTGCCTTCTCTCCTATCAAGGAAGCTAAATTGGTGCTGTGTGACTATGGAATGACAGTCACACAATAACAGAAGTTCATTAAGTAGAGGCCAGGTGCTAGGTATTGTATAAACATTTTATTATTTTTTCTTTATTTTTCAGTGCTGAGGATTGAACCAAGGGCCTCAGCACATGCTAAGCAAGTACTCTACCAACTGAGATAACCCCCAGCCCTAAACACTTTACTTAAAACTCATTAACTTATAAGGTAAGTACTATTACTACTACTAATATTCAGAAAGGAAACAGAGGCTTTTATCAGCCAAAGGTAACACAGCTAATGAGTAGAGGCATTGCAATGTGATCCCAGGCAGCCTGGCATAAGCTTGTGACCTTAACTCTTGACACACATGCAAGTCAGCAATACAATTCCTTCTTTCTAGGGTCACCAGAGTAGGTGAGCTATGTTGTCCTAACTAATGCTCATTGCAAGATTGTCTTTGGTGCAATGATTTGGAAATCACACTTAACATCATCTCATAAATGGAATTTTGTTCATTTCAATTCAGCATTCAGTGATCACATGCTGTATCATGAGTACTATCTACATTTTGTTTCATCAAATCCTCCCACCAACCTCACAGTCCTCTTTTGACATATGAAGACTTTAAGTTCAAACATCTCAGTTAATTTTCCTACAAGTCTAAAACATCATATTGCAAAATGTCAAAGAAAAGCTTTTGGGATGTGGAAGAACTTGGTTCTAATCAAGCTGCTTCCATTTATTGCCTCATCGATGCCAAATGATTTATAGCCCTGGAGACAATATCCCAACCACACAGCAGTGTCTTCTAGACAGAAGGTGATTATTCACAGGAAAAGTGCTTTTTAAACACTATTCAGCTATTCTCAGAAAAATGGTTGAGAAAAAATGGTGCTGTCACCTTTGCCTCTAAAACATCATTCAAAAGCAAGAAGAATGAGAAGGAGGGACTTAAACTCTATCTTCCACAATACTAGGAAACATCCGTAACCCTGAAACAATACACGAGTAAAGGCTGCCAAGGAGAGTCAAGTTCAGCTTGGCAAGGTGGTGCAAACCTGTAATGCCAACACTGGGGAAGCGGGGGCAGGAGGATCAGAAGGCCTCAGTAAGTCTGGGCTGCACAGATAGACCCTGCCTCAAACAAAGCAAAGCAAAATAAGCAAAAATATAAGCAAACAAAAAACCCAAAACTAGAGTGATGTTCAAGTTGGAGGAGGGAGAGGTGCTGAAGTATAGCTGCAGAAATCCCATGGAGCAGTACAAAGCCAGAGAAGAGAGAGGGAAGTTCTCCCAACATGGGGAGAGGAAGCTGGAGAAGAAAGCTTGTCATGTGAGCTGTGCTCAGTGCTGTGGAGGGGGAGAAAGGCAAGTTACAGAATTTACACAGACACAGCCATCTGTCCTATGGAGCACAGCTTTGTCCCTCTTCCTTACACACGTCATGCAACTGACAAGTTTGGAAGACCTCTTACTGTTCAAATGGGAACAATGTTCATGTTGTGGCATGTGTCATTTTTGCAGTTCAATTAGCTTCCATCATATGATTCTGCTGCAGTTTGTCCATTCATTTTTGGGTTATTTCCACCTTTGGGTTATTGTGCATAGTGTTGCTCTGAGCATTCATACACAGGTACCTGAATATCTGTTTTCAATTCTTTGGTGTATAGACTTGGGAGTAGAATTGCTGAGTCTTATTGTATTATATACAGAAAGCAGATAATTTGTTTCCAAAAGAAAGGGCTAATGGAGAATGACAGGGTATGGGAGCTAATTTGAAGTTGAGGAAACTGTTTTGGACCTGGATGTACAGATTCAAACCAAACCTGTCTTCAAGGGTTCAATTGGGTCAGATGTTTCAGGACTGGAAAATAACTAAGTTTCTAAAGCTGAAGTGGAGTACAAACTTCAGACTGACAATGGAATCCCATACATTTCATGTAGCCTTACAATAAATCAATCTTATACACTGAGCTAAACGTTTTTAGAGATCACTAGTCTAGAAGAATGAATGACATATACACCTGGAATAAATGGTGTAGGGAATTACAGACATGTATTAAATACATTAGAAATTAGACTCCAAACCTTTTCCCTGATGGTATGAATAAATTCTGAAAAAAATAAAAGTAAGAGAGCAAACAACAACCCCCCCTCCCATAACACACACATCAGAATGTAGAGTTCAAAGATATCTCATCAGAGGTCTTAACTGGGAGAGAAATACCTCCTGTGGAGTGGAAAAACAGCACAACTTTACAGTGCAAAAGAGACCAAAATAGTGATAACCCCCTATATGAAGTTTATCCCAAAATATACCTGTTGCTTGCGTACAAAATAAAATGATGCAATATAGCCTGGTTTTAGACAGTTAAAGAACCTGTAGTAGTATTTATCTGACTTCACTTGCCTCTATAAAAGAGGAATCTTACCATCTTGAGAGAATTCAAGGTTAGGCATTGACCTAAATGCAATGTGGAATTATATTAAAGCCCACAAAAATACTACTTGGTCAAAAGGCGGGATCCTCATTGATCCTGCAGCATTTGGATTAGACAGATCAATTATCACTAATAGCAGTAACCTTCACGACAAGATGCTGCAGGCTACAAATCAAACTGACAATATATGAATGTAGGATATTAGACATATTTAATAGATTGTTCCAAGATATTCACTTGTGCAAACAGAGATGTGACTGATTGTGCAGGAACAGAATTAGACAATGCCTTCTTAAGACAGGCAATTATAAAGACTGACATGCCAAAAACTTAAAACTGTACCATAGGAAAAGATGGAACTGGTTACAAGCAAAGGCTGTGATTCTAGGGAATAAGCAACGGGAAGTGATGATAAAGTTGACTAAAGTGCTAGGTGATGTGGAAGGCATGATGTACTGAACAGATTATTACCATGACCCTAAAGATTTAGATGAGCAGAATAATACATTCACACAGCAGTTACGTGCTGTTTGTAATCTTTATACAAGAGGAATGTTTTATGAAGATACCACACTGTTGGGACTCCTAGAGAGTACCACCACAATAGGGGCCTATATAGCCTGCCTGGAGAACCAACATCTATCCTCCAGGGCATAGGAGCCCCAGGGGATAGAGAGGACCATAGTAGCAGGGGTCTCTCTGGTCTGCTTGGAGGACCAATATCTTTCCTCCAGGGCCAGTGACTATTGGCTTACATCCTGGTCCTTCACTCCTCCTCCTCCCATCAAATGGCCAAAGATGGCCCCTGACCAGGCCAGCTGTGATACAGCCATCTCCACCTTGATTGGCCATCAGGACCCCCTTGATTGGTCAATAAGGGAAGCCTACTGATTGGCCTGGCCCGTGAGTAACCCACCTATCCAAATTGTGCCCCAAATTCACCTTCTTTAAATAACTGCCCCTCCTGGCAGGTATGGCAGGTAAACTGACAGACCTGTCAGGTAATGCACTCTGATTGGCTACCTCCCGGCACACTCCCTTTTCCCAAAAGCCATAAAAGCAGGCCACTGACCACCCCTAGGCCCCCCTCCCCATCTTGTTGTCAGCCTATTGTTCTCCACCTGGTACCTGGACCCCATTACCTTGCACCAGCACACCCTAATCCTGTGGCAGACCTTCAAGCAAGACTCCGTGTCAAGCTCAGGGGCCCCGAAGAGCCGAAGGCACCTAGAAAGACACAAAGAACTCCCCAGTTCCTCCCAAGCCTGGGAAGGAGGGGAGAAAGAAGGCGAGCTGTGAGAGGCAAGACCAGCAGAACTTCAGTGCCATCCAGATACTGCCAGAGCTGATTAGCATAACATCTTATAGCTGTAGCACCATTGAAGCGGCAGCATTTCGTGCTGCTAGCTTCTGAGCTCCCACTTTTAAAAGGCTGCTTACTGGTTGCTCCTCTTTGGAGGAGTAACTCAATAAAAGTTCCTATCCTGTTTTGTTAAGAGGGCTCCTGAAGTCCTTCCTTTGGCATCACCAGCCAGACTCTTACCCTAACCCTGAGGGTCCTGGGACATTACTGGTGTCAGGGCAAAGCCCCGAGGCCATAGCCAGGCTGGAGCCAAACCCTGACACCATACTATCAAGTCTGTGGATTAAAGAGATTGGTTAAAGACAGGGATGGGCAAAAAGAAATGAAATGAGATATGGAACTCAAGGGTAGGGAACTGTCAAATGTAACAAGAAGTAATCTCTATAAAGGAGTAAAAATCATCACACATGACATTCTTATTAGACCTATAATTCAGTCGTCACTCCTGGAAACTGGTCTTTGGATACTAGAAGGTGAACTCTACAAGTACTTGAATTAAATTGGCAATGTGTTTATGGATATACCCAAGGAAAAATGATCCCTATAAATGATTTCTACCCTAAGTGCATTGCAAAAATTGTGAAAGCTTTACTTCTCTAGGTGAAAAAAGTTAAAAAGAAAAACCCTAATAACTTGACACAGAATGTAAAAATGTACATCAACTTATGTACATAACTTAAGAGGGAAAACATGCTATTTCCCAGACACCTTTGGAAAACCAGGAAGAAATACAGATCTCTTCCAAGGTAGACTTTTCTATGAGTCTGGGGGTTAGCTTAATTAATAGGGTGCCTGTTCTGTACATTCTGAGGACCTAACTTCAATCCCCAGGAGAACAAAAATGTGAGAAGGATATGGCAATCCACTGCCAAAAACAATCCAGAAACAATCAAACAATCAGCAATTGAAACCCTGTGACAGTAACTGTGAGTTGGACCTGACTCAGAGGCACATAACAACAACAACAACAATAACAACAACAACAACAACAGACTTTGCTACAATTAGACAGTGTTTTTTTTTTGAGGAAATGAAGTAATTGAAAGATGTAGCTTCTACCTCATTTAATACCACATAACAGTAGACATTTACATAATAAAATAAGGACCCTCTAGTTAACAAATGGGCTGGGATTTAGCTCAGTTGGTAGAGCACTGTGCTGCAGTCTCTGAGGACCCGAGTTCAATTCCCAGCACTGCAAAAATGGGAGAAGGGCCTGGCAATCCACTCCCAAGGCAATCCCGAAACAGTCAGCCATTGGAAACCCTATGAGTTTCGCTATGAGTCGAATATCGACTCCACGGCACCTAACAACAATAACAAGTTACCAAATGGGGAAGATGATCAAGAGGACAGAAATAAACTGGATGATAAGACATATGCAAACTTAATGATGGACAATTCCCTAACAAAGGTAGGAACAATTCCCTAATTAAAGGTAGACATAATGTTTGGAATTTTTAAACCTCTTGATTTAGATTACTGGGAAGATTAGATCAATTGGAATCATTTTTATATTGTTGAGTTAATCATATATATTATTCTAATAGGTGCCATGGCAATATTATTGATTATGATGATCAAAGCAAGATCAGTTGTAAATCCTATAGAAGGAAAACATGCATTGTGTTGTGGCCCATAGATGTCATTAGCAAGTCCAGATTGAAAGGGGAATTGCTCTAACAGATGATCATCACAAGCCACTGTTACAGATGTATTTTGAGGAGTTTTTCTGACGTATCATTTATGTACCTGAATTTTATCCATTTAATGTGGACAATTCAATGAGTTTAGACATTTTTACATATGTAACTCTCCCAATAATAGAATTTAGAACACTTTTCTCACCCCTCAAGGAACATTTTGCCTGTTAGCAGCTACTGTCCATTACATCATTCATGAGGAAAGCATAAGGTCATTAAAAAGACAGGAAAAAAAGAACAGACCAAATTATATGTCAAAAGAGACTCTGCAACTTAACTTTGAATGTCAAGCAAGCAGCTATAAGTAAAAGGAAAACATGATGAAGTCTAAACTAAACAGAACAAAACAGAAGCTTTCAAAAGGCAGCTCAAGACGACAAAATCAAATATAATGACATGTGCAAAGAGCTGGAGATAGAAAACCAAAAGAGAAGAACATGCTCTGTTTTCTCAAGCTTAAGAAATTAAAGAAAAAATAAAGCCGTGAGTGTTAATAGTGTAGGATTCTACAGGGAAAATGTTAAACAATGCAGGGAACATCAAAAAAAGATGGAAGGAATACACAGAGTCATTATACCAAAAAGAATTGATTGGTGACCAACCATTTCAAGAGGTTGCTTATAAGCAGGAACCAATGGTACTGAAGGAAGAAGTGGAAGCTCCCTTGAAGGAACTGGCAAAACACAAGACTCTAGGAATTGATGGAATACCAATTGAGATGTTTCAACAAACAGATACAACACTAGAGGTACTCACTTGTTTATGCTAAGGGCAAACAGCTACCTGGCCAACTGAGTAAGATATCAATATTTGTGCCTATTCCTAAGAAAAGGGATCCAAACTGAATGTGGAAATTATCAAATGATACCGTTAAGATCTTATGCAATAAAATTTTGCTAAAGGTCATTCATAAATGATTGAAGCAGTATACAAACAGAGAACTGCCAGAAAATCAAGCTGGATTTAGAAGAGGGCATGGAACCACAGATTTCGTTGGTGATGTCCGATAGATATTAATCAAAAGAAGATAATATCAGTAAGAAATCTATCTATATTTTATTCACTATGAAAAAGGATTAACTGTGTGGATCGTAACAAATTATGGATAACATTGTGAAGAATGGGAACATCATATAAGTAATTATACTAATCAGTAATCTGTACAAGGACCAAGAGGCAGTCATTTGAGCATGATTTAAAGCCAGAAAATTTGTGTGTCAGGTCTGTATCTTTTTACCATACCTCTTTGATTTTGAGCAAATAATCTGAGAAGTTGGACTTTATGAAGAAGAATGTGGCATGAGGATTGGAGGAAGATTCATTAACAACCTGCATTATGTAGATGGCACAACTCTGCTTGCTAAAAGTGAAGATGATTTGAAACATTTATTGGTGAAGATCAAAGAACACAGTCCTCAGTATGGATTGCATGTCAACTTCAAGAAAACAAAAATCCTTACAACAAGGTCAGTAAGCAAAAGGAGAAAAGATTGAAGTTGTTCAAGGTTTTGCTTTGTTTGCTTCAATAGTCAGCACCCATGGAAGCAGCAATCAAGAAATCAAAAGACACATTGCATTGGGAAAAGCCTGTAAAAACTTCTTTAAAGTATTGAAAAGCAAAGATGGCACATTGAAGATAAAGGTGTGCCTGACTCATCCCATGGTATTTTCAGTCATATTATTCAGTTATGAAAGCTGGACATTGAATAAGGGAGACAGGAGAAGAAGTGATGCTTTTGAGTTATGGTTCTGGAGATGAATATTCAACATACCATGGACCGCCAAAAGAACCAACAGATCTGTCTTAGAAGAAGTGCAACCAGAGTACTCTTTGGAGGCAAGGATAGCTAGACTGCATCTTACATATTTTAGACATGTTGTCAGGAGGGACCAGGCCTTAGAGAATAACATTAAGTTTGGGAGAGTGAAGGGTCAATGAATAAAAGTAAGACCCTTAGGTATATGGGTTGATACAGTATTTGCAACGATGGGGTTAAACATAAAAAAGATTGTGTGCATGGCACAGTATCGGGAAGTGTTTTGTCGCTAGGGTCGCTGTGAGTCGGACCCAACTCAAGAGCACCTAGCAACACCAACAACACTGCATGGTAGTAGGTCTTCTGACTCTAGCCCTGTGTAAACACAGTTTGACTTCTTGTCTCTATGAGCTTGCCTATCCTGAACATGTAATATAAATGGGATCACATAGTATATGGTCTTTGTTGAATACCTTATTAAACTTAGCATATTATTCTCAAGGTCCATCCATAATGTACTATGTATCAGTACTTCCTTTTTGTTATTGAAAAATATTCAGTTGATGCTGGGAAACATGGATTTCTCATGCAGAAAAATGAAAACATACCTACACCTCTCAATCTGCACAAGCATTAATTTGAAAGGGATTAAAAACCTCAATATAAAATCAGAAATTTTAAAATTACTAGAAGAACAGATAGGAAACACACTCCAACACATAAGCATAGGAAAGCATTTCCTTAATAAGACTCCAATTGCTCAGGAAATTGCACCAAGAATAGGCAAACGGGATTACATGAAATTACAAAGCTTCTGTACAGCAAAGGAAATGATCAACAGAGTTAAGGAAGAGCCCACTGAATGGGAAAAAATATTCATATCCTACACATCTGACAGAGGACTGATTTCTAGAATTTACAAAAAACACAGGAAAGCAAATCCCAAGACCTTAAATAATCCAGTACAAAAGTGGGCAAAGGAAATGAACAAACAGCTCTCAAATGAAGAAGTTTGTAAGGCTATGAAACATGAAAAAATGCTTAGTATCCCTAGCCATTAGGGAAATGCAAGTCAAAACAACTCTGAGATTCTACCCAACTCCAGTAAGAATGGTTAAGATCAACAAAACAAATAATAACAAATGCTGGCAAGGTTGTAGAGAAAAAGGAACCCTCTTACACTATTGGTGGGAACATAAATTGGTTGAACCACTTTGGAATTAAATATGGAGGTACCTCATAAAACTAAAAACAAAACTTCCATATGACCCACGTATACCACTACTGGGAATATACCCAAAGGGAAATGAGTCATCATACCACAGAGACACCTGCATCTCCATGTTCAATGCAGCATTTTTCACAATAGCAAGGATATGGAAACAACCAAGGTGCCCATCAACAGAAGGATGGGTAAAAAAATTATTGTACATGTACACAATGGAATGCTAATCAGCAACAACAAAAGAAATAATGTCATTTGCAGCAAAATGAATGGAACCAGATAACATCATCTTAAGTTAACTAACACAAACTCAAAAAGAGAAATACCATATGTTCTCACTCATATGTGGGAGCTGAATCTTACTTAAAGGAAGAAAAAATCCTATATATAAGTTCATATATACAAAATGCACAATTAAACTTAGCAATGAAGGGACAATATAAAGACTAGAAAAAAAGAGGGTGGGGACTAGCAGAAGAAAGTGAAGATTGCGGCAGGTGGGATGGGAAAGAGGGTCAATGTGGAGGGAGGAATGGGAAGAGGATAATCTCAGTGTAAACAGCACAATTTCATGAGTACATTGGAAAAATAGGAGAATATAACCCAAAGAAATATTTGGGTTTTACTACATATTAGCCATAATCTTCCATAAACCTTGTGGATTGATGAAAATGTTGCCAGAAGTGATGTAAAGGATACATAATGGAAAAAGCCAATGCTCTATTATTCTGTACTCTATCATCATTTACTAATAAAGGGAGATAAAGAAATTCAACTCTAAGGCTATTACATAATTTGTTTATCCATTATCAGTTCAAAGATGTATATTTGAGGCAAGCCATCTTCCTTCTTTCCTTCCTTCCTTCCTTACTTCCTATTTTCCTCCCTCCCTCCATTACTCACTCTTTCTTTCTTTCTTTCTTTCTTTCTTTCTTTCTTTCTTTCTTTTTCTCTTTACTTTTGTGGTACTAGTGATTGATCCAAGGGTATAAGGTTTAGTTCAGTTCGTAGAGTGCTGCTCTGTATTCTCTGAGGCCATGGTTTCAACCCCCACCACAGCACAAATGGGAAAAGTACATGGCAATCCACTCCCAAAGCAATCCCATAACAATCAGCCACTGAAACCCCATGAATAGCAGAGAAATGCTGACACAGTGCCAGGCACTGACAGTTTTTGTTAAAATTTTCATTAAACTTAAATGGTGGAATTTTTACCTAATAGAGAATGTTTTCCCTAGTATGTCTGTCATCTTGTTGTGCTGTGGGAGCTTGGTGTTGTTGTGATTCTGAAAACTATGCCATTGGGCATAGTGGACAGGTCTCAGCTGACCATCCAGACTAAAACAGAATAGGGAGTAGGACCTGGTGAGCCACTCCCAAAACAACTAGCCATTGAAAACCCTATGAATAACAAAGAGAAACTGTTAGATATAGTGCCGGAAAATGAGGCTCCCAGGTTGGAAGGCACTCAAAAGACTACAGAGGAAGAGTTGCCTCCTCCAAGTAAAGTCTACCGTGATGACAGAAACGGAGTAAAGCCCCAGGATGCTCAACTTGCTGATGTGGCACGACTCAAAATGAGGAGAAACAACTGTAAACATCCATTAATAATTGGAACATGGAATGTACGTAGTATGAATCTTGGCAAATTAGAAATTGTTAAAAGAGAAATGGAGCACATAAACAATGACATTTTAGGCATCAGTGAGCTAAAATGGACTGGCATAGGCAATTTTGAGTCAGACAATCATATGGTCTACTATGCTGGGAATGATAAACTAAAGAGAAATGGGGTTGCATTCATCATCAAAAAAGACATTTCAAGATCTGTCATGAAATACAATGTTGTCAGTGATAGAATAATATCCATACGCCTACAAGGAAGGCCAGTTAATA
>VMDO01027029.1:0-25827 GCA_007922755.1 Pedetes capensis
TATAAATATAGGAAAGAACTTACACTTTATCCCCAATTTCCTCTGCCATTCGAAGAATTTCAAAGAGAAGTACCATTTTTCCAGAATGCTCTAAAACCTCAGCATCAGCATCTGTAACAAAATCTTTATACCAGTCTGGAGCTGGGCTGCTTGGATTAGAAGTGGAAGTAGCTTTACCTAAATAAAATAAATGGAACATAAATAAGTAGGTTAATCAGGAAAAAAAAATGAATGAGATCAAGAGAAACAGAAATAGACTAACCCAGGGAGAGAATAAGAAAGAGACTGATGGAGATTTAGGAGAGTGGAAGGAAAAAGGGACAGACACACAGAGACACACACACAAACGCAAAGTCAACCCCAGGAAAAAGAGCTCCACCCTGACAGAGAAAGGATTGAAGTGGAGGTTGGATAAATGCCAGTTAACAGCAAGAGAGAAAGGGACTCTGAGAGAAAGCAAATATGAAAGACAGACCTTGGAAACAGGACTGAGGAGTTCAAAGCTGGAAAACCTGGGCTCTGAGAGAGTAAAACTCTTTAAAAATACTCTAAGAGACAGGAACTAACAGAGACATACAGAGAGGGACTTGGAGATCAAGAGAGAAAAGACCTTCTGGGGCAAGAAACACTTCACTGTGCTACTGCAATTCTGGATAGGGCGATCTGAGAATCGCCCTATCCTGTCAAATCATTTTATTCTTATTTTCCCCACACACTTGACTATAAAAGAGAATAGCACAAAATAATATATTAAATAATTTTAACAGGGCTGGGGATATTGCTCAGTGATAGATTGACTAGCATGCGCAAAGCCCTGGGTGTGCTCCTTGACACTGCCAAAAAAAAAAAAAAAAATCAACATAATTTGATTCAAAATAAAGAATGCATAGGTTTAACATGATTATATATTTTCTCTTAACTGTTTTGTAATGCAAAATATTTTAAGATTTAATACATGTTTGCTATAAAATATTTTAAGTACTCAGAAAAGCAGAATATAATGAAGAGCCATGCTTCCACATCCCACCTTCATCAAATTTTAACACAGTAAATCTAATGTAGGTGAAGTCTAACATGTGACCCCACCCAATAACATCTTCTCCCTCCCTCCTTTCCAAGAAGTAACAAAACCCCTAAATTCCAAATTTACAATTTCTATGCATATTTTCTTATTTTTACTATATGTGTATCCCTAACTATGCATCATTTTTGCATGTTTTTAAATCATACATAAATAGTATCATACTGTTTACATCATCACACAAATTGTCAATGTAGTTCTTCACTCAGAGTGAGATTTATTCATGTTCATCATTTAGCTCCCAATCATTCTTACTGCCATGTGGTAGTCATCACCTATCAATTCTCCTGTTCGTAGACATGCAGATTGCTTTTCATTTTCATCTACAATGAAATAATTTGGGCTGGGATTTGGCTTGGTAGAGTGCCCCTCTGCAGTCTTTGAGGTCCCGAGTTCAATTCCCAGCAGCACAAAAATGGGAGAAGGATGTGGTAATCCCCTCCCAAGGCAATCCCAAAAGAATCAGCCATTGAACACCCTGTAAGGGTAGCTATGAGTCAGACATGACTCCACGGCACCTAACAGCAGCACAATGCGAAATAATTTCAATGAACACTCAATGTCATTTATATTTTTCTTGAGTATTGTGCATTTTATACAAGTTTTAAGTTTTCTACCATAAAGTTATACTTAGGATTTCTGAAATATCACTTTTGACCTACTCATTTTATAGTTTTAATTCAGGAGTTCTATTATCTGATATTCTTGAGAATCTGATCACACTGTTTTTGTGTGTGTGGTACTAGGGGTTGATCCCGGGGCCTCACGCCTGCATGCTTTGCAAGTGCGGGACCACTGAGCTGCACCCTCAGCCCTTCTATTTTTTTTTCCTTACTTTCTGAGCCAGGGGCTAAGTTACAGACTTCCTCTGGTCTCGTTGCAATCCTCCTGGCTCCGCCTCCCAAGCTGCTGGGATTACAGGCAAGCACGCTATTTGTTTTGTGTGCTAATTTTCCTCAGGTTGACTGCTACCATACATTGTTGCTAGTTTTTCCTAAGGTTGTTTCCTCAGGTATTCTATATTTGTTTTACTACCATTTCATCTTCAGCATAGCTATTATCTATGAGAATGCTGGGTCACCTGGATTGAAGTTATATATCTCTACAGTGATTCTGTATTTGCTTCTGCCAGGTACTCCAGGCGATCACCAAGCCAGAACTACATTTGAGGTTAATATTTCAGTTTGGGATTTTTTTTTGAGACAGAGTCTCACTATAGCCCATGCTGGCCTCAAACTCACTATGTCACCACACCTAGCTTCAGTTTGGGATTTTCAGACTATATGAATCAGATAAATTCAAACCATAAAGTATGTGAGGTCAAGCCCATGATTGTGAAGTCAATGAAACCATTTTTACCAACCAAGACCCTAGGCTAAGGTGCACAAGCTTCCTTATCATTTCCCTCGATTGACTAGCAATTTCTTGTTTCCTATTCTTCCATGAAATGTGCACCCTTAAAACAGATTCAGCTTTCAGAATGGGGTCTAAGAAGCCTGCGCCTTTTAGAGGACTCAAGGGCTTGTGTATTCTGTCCTTATGAGGTAAAATCCAAAGCTGCTAGTGTCAAGGCTAGATTACCACTAGGGCTTCCATACTGTACTTTCCTGAACTTACTGTTTAGATTTATCAATACCCTCTTTGTGTCTGGGCCCTAGTAATTTCCATTACTTTCACAGAACTCACTATGCATTTATATTTGAACCATAATGAACTATTGTTCATTATATCACATACTTGTTAGACTCCATACTTTTTCTTGGATGTATTTTTTTTTTCTTTGAGACAGGGTTATGCTATGTATCCTAGGCTGTACTCAAACTCATGATCCTCCTCCCTCAGTCTCCCAACTGCTGGGAACACAGGCATGTGCTACCATGCCTGGTTCTTTAATGTCTTATATCATGTTCTCCTCCTAATTTGCTAGGCAAAACTCTATTCATGCCTTACTATCCTTTCAAGAGTTTACTCATTTCATTTTCTCAAAAATGTTTCCTTAAAATTGTTGGCCCTTGGCTGGGGTCTGGGAACATGAATGGTAAATAGTTCCCTATACATTGATATAAAACTTTCCCCAATAACAGTGGCTGATCATGCCCAGATGGTTTGTAAAATCAATGCGGTTTATTTTGAACACTTGCTTTCCTTGTGAGTGTCTAGAATTTAGAACGAGCCAGGCAGATAGTGTCTATTGTGACCAGCTCCAAATAAAAACCTTGGGCACTGAATCTCTAATGAACTTCTCTGATAGACAACATTTCACACAGGTTGTCTCAACTCATTGTTATAGAAATCAGTACACTTTGTGTGACTTTACTGGGAGAGGACTTTTAGAAGGTTTTGGTGGTTTCCTCTGGATTCCACTCCGTGTACCTTTTTTCTTTGTTGATTCTTGCTTTGTAACCTTTTGTTGTAATAAACCATAGTCTTGAATATGACTATATTCTGAGTTCCATGCCTCTGAAGAATTCTGCACTAAGATAATTCAACACGAAAATAAAAGAACTAAAAAATTACTGACAGAAAGTTAATAAAAATGTATCAGCTAGATATGAAGTCTCAAAGCTGCCGGGTCATTCTCCCAAGCCTATAGAACCTGGTATTCCCAGGTGGTCTTCCATCCAAGTACTAACCAGGACCAACCCATAAAGGACGGGACACCAGGTATGGCTCTAGATACAGAAAGTAGTGATACTTACTATATATGCTTGAATCTATTCTGCACCCTTTCAACAGTTATGGAGAGCTACAAAATCAGATACAGATTAGAATCATGTGCAGATTAGATTCATGAGAGAGCTCTCAAGATTTTGTAGCCCTCTAAAACTACTGAAAATGTGTGAATTAGATTTGAGAATATATGGTATATAGCACAACAGGAAAAATGAAAGGCTATTCATTTCTATAGGTAATCTAGCTGCCTCAGACCCCACCTATATTTCCAAGTGATTAAGGGATCATCAGCAAACTTTATGTAATCCCTTTACAACACTGGACAATGCATACCCTATTTGGTCAACTCTTTCTCTTCTCAACCATAAGTTAGGAGAAAACTATTCAATAAGAGTATTTTAAGAAAATTATTCCCAGGGATACATAAATTTTAATTATAAGGTGACAGAATGAAGAACTCTAAGTGGAAAAGGTAGACTGAGGGAGAAAATGAGGAGATGACATGAGCTCACCATTACCTTAAGCTCTAATCACTTTTTTTACTATTCCTATAAAAATATTCTTTAGATCTAATTAGAAAATGAACACTGATAGTAAGCTGCCTTTATGGATAGTAGGAGAAAAGAACAAGGAGGAGAATTTTGTAGTTTCATTTTCAGGACTCCCCTGAAGAAGCCAAGGTTTATCGTTAGGCTCCCGTCTATTCCATGCAGGTATTTAAAAGAGAAATGTTTATCAAGGAGTCTCTAAGTTGGTTCAGCTGCAGACCTGAGATCAAGCAAGCTTGTTTTATTACATGGCCCAGACATCCCTTTTCTCCTCACAGATGGTTAGCTGCTTTGCTCTACAACTCCCAAATGCCAAAGATTCAGAGTCATTACACCATTCTCTCTTCAGATGATTGATATTTCAAATAATCTAATATTTGATCCCACTTTTAAAGCTCCTAGATACATAGGCAGCACTAGAAGGATATAAAGTCTCAACAATTATCCTTCTATATATATATGGGTAGAGAAAAATTAACCTACTTGAGAGTTAAATCTAGGACATTCATATACAGGACAGAAACAAAGGAAAAAAAAGTGACACAAACTGTACATGATACAGGGAAAACTGAAATTAGACAATTACAGATTATGAAGACTAAGAAAGGAAAAAGACTAAATGAATAAAATTAGTTTTAATGTATAAACTTAACTATGAGCACATTATCTTAAATGCTTCCAGTTATTCCTATATTAGTTAAGTGAAAATACCATGGTGGCTTTGAAATTAGACATATCTTGGTCTGAATTCCAATTCTACCACTCATAAGACTGAAAATATCAACTACCTTGCAAGGCTGCTCAAGAACTGTTAGCTAACACATGGAGTCATACAAATCAAGTTTAGGAATATTCATGTAAATAAAGATTAGTTTTTCCTTCCTTCCCAAATACCAGAAGGCATGAAACAGTTTGCCTATATTAAGCATTAGTCACTTATTTGTTTAGCTATGTGTCTCTTTTTATCCTATACTATTAACAACTGAGGAAAGAAATTTCTTTGAGTCCAAATAGTGAGGATAATAAATGATTGACAGAAGCACTAATGACTTGGCATTTTCTAAATCAATGATAAAGGGAAAATTCATGAGACTCACTTTCTTCCAGCTTTAAAGAAACTGAAGGGTTGTTTCCTGTTTCATCCAAATTTCCTTCACCACCTCCTCGAGATCTGGAATTCCAGACTTTGATTACCTCAACATCATTGTCACTGCCACTTCCGCTTGAGCTACTATCCTTTTTTCCCTTTTTCCCCTTTGTTTTCTTCTTTCTAAAAAAAAGAAAGAAAAATTAAGAATATTACAAAAGCATAGTAATGATACAAAGCCAATTATCAAAACACAACCAACAGGTAGGAGTTTTAAATGTGCCAAAATGGAGCACAAAATGTACTCAATTTACTTTGTATAATCATCGGAGCTTAAACTCATGGAGGTTTCATCAGAATCTGAAGCTATAAATTCATCCATACTATCTTCATCAAAATATCCCTAGAGAAAAAAAGACAAATGTTTTAGAAGTTTATTTCAACATATATTGGAAGGTATAATGATGTTTTATTTCACTTAAAGTTAACTGAGCTAGGTGCTGTGGCACACACCTGTAATTGCAACAAGTTGAGTGGCTGAGGCAGGAGGATTATGAACTTGTGACCAGAGGTACCCTGACAACTTAGGCCTTGTCTCAAAATAAAATTGAAAAAGAGGCTGGGACTACAGCCTCAATGATGGAACACTTGCCTAGCATGCACAAGGCCCTGGGTTTAATCCACAAGTACCACAAAAAAGAAAAAAAGAAAGAAAAGGGACATAAGTAGAAACAGATGAAACCCAAATAAAGTCTGGTAGTTTAGTTAATAGTATTATACCAAAGTTAATTTCTTAGTTTTGATAATTTTACTATGGTTATGCAAGATGTCAACATTAGGAGAAATTGAGTCAAAGGTATCAGGGAATTATCTGAACATTTATTTCTTTTTTTTTCTAACATTTCTGAGAATAAAACTATTTCAAAATAAAAAAGGTTTGGAAATGGAGTCAATAAAAGAACATTTAATACAACTATAATTAAAATGCATTTAACATAAATAGAAATGAACTAAAAAAAAAAAGAGGTAGAATTACTGAAACAGAAAATTACTTTTTGTACAAGTACGTCAAAAACAATCTTTTTCTAAGGTTATCCAGCTTCTAACAGATAAATTATTTTAGGTACCTAATTTACCTTATTTTCTTTGCTAATGTAGTCCAGCTGCAAACACCAAGGATGAGTCCAGATTCTACTTAACATCTGAAAATCTTGGAAAAGTTTTGCACCTGCTTTTCCTCTTCCACCTTCACTGCTATTACCCACACCTGGTCAAAAGAAAAAACAGTTAACAGAAGAATTCTCTATTTTAACCATGGTTTTTCTAAATTAGAGGTTTTACCCTTATCTAGGGCTGGGATTTAGCTCAGTTGGTAGAGCGCTGCTCTGCAGTCTCTGAGGCCCCGAGTTCTATTCCCAGCACTGCAAAATGGGGGAAGGATGTGGCAACCCACTCCCAAGGCAATCCCCAAACAGTCAGCCATTGAAAACCCTACGAGGGTCGCTATGAGTCGGACTCGACTTGATGGCACCTAACAACAACAACCCTTATCTATGACATGTACCTAAAATTTCAATAAATGTGAAAAGGCTCATAAATTTTGTTTCTTAGAATAATATTCTGAAATACATCAGATGAGTGAGACTGTAAAAGAACACTTATATATAAACTATCAAAATATTAAAGAAAATGTGATAGAGAGGTATATAATTTAAGATAATGCATTAAGTAACAAAACACAGCAGCAGGTTGAACAAGTACCTGAAAATTTTAAGTAGTAATGAACACAAATGATTTGGAGATATCAATAGCATTATACAAAAATATTTCTAATTTCTATTAACAACAAAGTCATTATTAAGACTACTATAATCAGTTGCCTTACACATAATTGGAAATAAGGTTGCCATTTTAGCTAGAGATTAGCTAAAAGATTTTTTTTCTTATTCAGGATGTTAAAATCTTCTAAATTGGATCCATGGTCCTGAAACTCCTGTTTTTGATAAAGCCTTTCTCTGTATAGATGGTACTTTAACAACTCTCTCCAACTATGCTAACTCAAGAAAAAGTACTTCTAAAAAATTATGTTTTTGATGTGAAAAATGTAAACATTAGCTTTGTTTTTCCAGAATAATTTCAAAAGAATATTTTTCTATAAAAGCAAAAGGAAAAGGAAATGAATGCACATTTCATCAATATGGTAAGATTATCAAGGGAGTAAAATGCAAAAGAACAACTAAAAGGATAAAAGCAGCATTTAAGTAATAACATAGTTTCCTATCCACAGTGGTTTTATTTTTTTGGGAGGATGCTACGGATTGAACCCAGGGCTTCACACATACTAAGCACATGCTCTACCACTGAGCTATACCCCAGCCCTACTACGCAGTTTTAAACAATGTAACTTCACTAACAATTAGTAAGTGTTGATGAGAGGAAATTTAATAAGTACATAAAAAACTAATAAAAATGTATAAGATCTGTACTTATTCTCTTGCTTGATAGAGGTATTTCCACTGGGTATTACAGAAATCATTGCTCTGAAAATGAGGGACCTGATTTCTTAGAATACCACCGTTCATAGCTGTTTGTTGTTGATAGGTGCTGTGGAGTATGGTCAGACTCACAGCGACCCTATGTACAACAGAACGAAACACTCCCCAACACTGTGCCATGCTCGAGACAATGTCAGTGCTTCTCTGCTATTCATAAGGTCTTCAACGGCTGATTATTTCAGGAGTTGGAGGCCAGGTCCTTCTTCTGTTTTTGTGTTGCTAGGGATCAAATCCAAGGCCTCAGAGAGTACAGAGCGGCAATCTACCAACTGAGCTAAACCCTAGCCCTCTATTCACAGCATTCTCTTACAATATTTTATTTCCATTAGGTCAGTAGTAATACTATTTATGCCTTATTACTTTGTAAGTATGTCTAAAGTCATAATAATTATGTTAATCTTTTCAAAGAACTTAGTTTTGGTTTCAATGATTTTCCTTATTGATTTTCTATCCATTATATTTCTTCCTTTGTTATTTCTTTCTTTTTGCTTACTTTGAATTGTTTGCTATTTGTTTTGTGTATGTGTATGTGTGTGTGTATGTGTGGTACTGGGGCACTAAACCCAGGGACTTGCACATTTTGCAAGGTGCTCTGCCACTGAGCTCCACCCCCAGCCCCTTTCTTATTTTTTAAATTGAGACAGGGTCTCGCTAAATTACACAGGTTGCCAATGTGATCCTCCTGCCTCCGTCTCCAGAGTAGCTGGAATTACAGGCACGCACCACCACACCCAGTTCCAATGCAATCTTGAGAAAGAAAAAGAAAGCTAGAAGCACCAAGCTTCCTCATTTCAAACTGTCTTACAAAGTAAAACAATCAAAACTGTATGATACTGACATAAAAGCTGATACAGACCAATGGAACAGATTAGAGAAACCAGAAATAAACCCACAAATACACAGTCAACTAATTTTCAAAAAGATCATAAAGAAGACACAATGGAGAAAGGATAGTTTCATCAATAAACTGAAGGGAAATCTAGATATAGACCTACAAAATAATGAAATTGGAATGTGTATGCCATAAGTAAAAATCAACCACAAAAAGATTAAAGATCTAAACATAAGAACCAAAACTGTAGAACATCTAACAGAAAACTCAGGAAAAAAGCTTCTTTTTCTACAAACTGGACAATTACTATACATTAAAAGAAAGAAAGAAACCTAAACAAGATAGTTTCTAAAAAGCTCCATAATATTAGCCAGGCGTGGTGGTGCACGCCGGTAATCCCAGTGGCTCAGGAGGCAGAGGTGAGAGGATCGGAAGTTCGAGACCAGAGGCAGTCTGCATAACTTAGTGAGACCCTATCTCAAAAAGTAAAAAAAATGGGCTGAGGGTGCAGCTCAGTGGTCCAGCACTTGCAGAGCATGCAAGTGCAAGGCCCTGGGTTCAACCCCCAGTACCACAAGAAAAAAAAAATTCCATAATATTGGCCTTGGCAAAGATTTCATGGATATGTCACTAAAAGCACAGAAAACAAGTAAACATAAACAAGTAGAACTATACCAACTACAATGTTTCTGCACAGCAAAGGAAACAATAAACAAAGTGAAAACACAGAAAATTTATTGAGAGAAGTTATTTGCAAACCATACATAAGTGGTTAATGTCTAAAACATGTGAGGAATTCCTTCAACCTAATAGAAAAAATGAACAAACCAATTTTAAAAAGCAAAAGACATGAATAAATAGTTCTCCAAAACAACATAAAAGTGGCCAACAGGAAGCCAGATGTGGTGATTACATCATTAACCCCAGCACTTTCGGGGTGGGGGGTGGTCAGACAATACAATCTTGAGATTAAGGTCAGGCTGAGCTACACTGCGAGATCCTTGACTTAAAAAAAAAAAGTTCGAGGATACAATGACAGATTAGAAGCCTCTTCCCTGTGACTCCATCAATAAGAAGGCTCAGAGTAATAAAAGACAGACTAAATTCCAAATAGAAAGACAGAGTAAGAGTAGTAGGAATCAAGACAGAAGAGGCAAAACAGGTAAAAAGCATGGAGAAACAGAAAGGAGTCGCAAAGAAAAGTAGAAAACAGCCCCCAGCTCCAATCTCAGCTCCCCAGTGGGAATGTAAGCTAAAAACAGAACCAAATTGTCATTGCTGTTACCACATTTTCTTGTCTCCTGAGTAATAATACTGGGGATTGAGCTCTCAAGAGATGACTGCTCTCTAAGAAGACACCCAAATAAAACAAAAAGAGAGCTAGAGATGGTGGTGTGCACTATAATCCTAGCACTCAGGAGGCTGAGGCAGGAGGATCAACACAAATTCAAGGCCAGCCTGGTCTATTTAGCAAGTTCCAGGTCAATCTGGGCTACACAGAGATGCCCTGTATGAAAAATAATTAAATAAACAAACAAACAAAAACCCTGGAAGAGATATCGATCCCAACAAATGTAAAAATCACAACTCAGAAACACAAGAAATATTAAAAAGCATGCAATATAACCCCCCCCAAAGTTCATACCCCTACGTATCTGTCAGTTTGGCACACTGTGGGAGCTTGTGTGTTGCCATAAAGCCGAAAGCTATGCCACAGGCATCTCAGACACCAGCAGAGTCACCCATAGTGGACAGGTTTTAGCTGAGCTTCCAGACTTAGACTAGGGAATAGGACCTGGCAATCTACTCCTAAAACAACTGGCCAATGAAAACCTTATGAATAGCAAAGAAACACTGTCAGACATAGTGCCAGAAAATGAATCCTCCAGGTTGGAATGTACTCAAAAGACTACTGTGAAGAGTTGCCTCCTGAGAGTAGAGTCTACCTTGATGACAAAAATGGGGTAAGGACCTCCATTTGCTGATGTGGCATGACTCAGATTGAGGAGAAACAAATGTTAACATTCGTTAATAATTGGAATGTGGAATGTACATGGTATGCATCTAGGAAAATTGTTGTTGTTGTTAGGTGCCGTCAAGTAGGTATCTGACTCATAGTGACCCTCATAGGGTTTTCAATGGCTGAGTGCTTCGGGATTGCCTTGGGAGTGGATTGCCAGGCCCTTCTCCCATTTTTGATGTGCTGGGAATTGAACTCGGGGCCTCAGAGACTGCAGCGCAGCACTCTACCCACTGAGCTAAATCCCAGCCCCTAGGAAAATTAGAAATCATTAAAAGAGAAATGGAGCACATAAGCATTGACATTCTAGGCATCAGTGAGCTAAAATGGACTGGCATGGGCCACTTTGAGTCAGATAAACATATGGTCTACTATGCTGGGAATGACAAACTAAAAGAGAAATGGGGATGCATTTATCATCAAAAAAGATATCTCAAGATCCATCCTGAAATACAATGCTGTCAGTGATAGAAAAATATCCACACGTCTACAAGGAAGGCCAGTTAATATGACTATTATTCAAATTTAGGCACCCACCACTAAGGCCACAAAAGAAGACAGGGAAGATTTCTACCAGCTTCTGCAATCTGAAATAGATCAAACATGCAATCAAAACATACTGATAATCACTGGTGACTGGAATGCTAAGGTTGGAAACAAAGAAGGCTCAGTAGTAGGAAAATGTGGTCTTGGTGACAGAAACGAAGCTGGAGATGGCATGATAGAATTTTGTCAGACCAACGACCTTTTCATTGCAAATACAATTTTTTAACAGCATAAACAGTGACTATACACATGGACTTCACCAGATGGAACATCGAGGAATCAAATGGACTACATATGTGGAAAGCGACGATGGAAAAACTCTATACAAAGTGTCAAAACAAGACCAGGTGCTGACTGTGGATCAGACCATCAACTTCTCATATGCAAGTTCAAACTGAAGCTGAAGAAAATTAGAACAAGTATATGAAAGCCACGGTATGACCTTGAGTATATCCCACCTGAGTTCAGAGACCACCTCAAAAATAGGTTTAATGCATTAGACACAAATGATAGGAGACCAGAAGAGTTGTGACATGACATCAAAGATATCATTCAAGAAGGAAGCAAAAAGTTCTTAAAAAGACAAGAAAAAAAGAAAAGACCAAATTACATGTCAAAAGAGACAGCAGAACTTGCCCTTGAATGTCCAGCAGCTAAAGTAAAAGGAAGACATGATGAAGTTAAGGAATTAAACAGAAGATTTCAGAAGGCAGCTCAAGAAGATGAAAACAAATATTATAATGACATGTGCAAGGAGCTGGAGGCAGAAAACCAGAAGGGAAGAACACACTCTGTGTTTCTGAAGCTTAAGGAAGTGAAGAAAAAATTCAAGCCTCGAGTGGCAATAGTGAAAGATTCAACAAGGAAAATTTTAAACAATGTAGGAAACATCAAAAGAAGATGGAAGGAATACACAGAGTCACTATACAAAAAAGAATTGGTAGATGACCAACCATTTCAAGAGGAACCAATGGTATTAAAGGATGAAGTGGAAGCTGCTGTGAAAGAATTGACAAAACAAAAGGCCCCAGGAATTGATGGAATACCAATAGAGATGTTTCAACAAACAGATGCAGCACTGGAGGTGCTAACCTGTTTATGCCAACAGATTTGGGAACAAGCTACTGGGCCAACTGACTGAAAGACATCCATATTTGTGCCTATTCCCAAAAAAGGGAACCCAACTTAATGTACAAACTATCAAACAATATCATTTATATCATACACAAGCAAAATTTTACTAAAGATCATTCAAAAGTGACTACATCAGTATATAGTCAGGGAACTGCTACAAAATGAAGCCAGATTCAGAAGAGGATGGGGAACAAGGGACATCATTGCTGATGTCACGTGGGTATTACCCAAAAGCAGAGAATATCAAAAAGATGTCTATCTATGTTTTATTGACTATGCAAAGGCATTTGATTGTGTGGATCATAGCAAATTATGGATAACACTTCAAAAAATGGCAATACCAGAGCACCTAATTGTACTCATGAGGAATATGTACATGAACCAGGAGGCAGTTGTTCAAATAGAACAAGAAAACACTGCCTGGTTTAAAGCTGACAATGGTGTGCATCAGGAGTGTATACTTTCACCGTATCTCTTCAATTTATATGCTGAGCAAAGAATCCGAGAAGCTGGACTTTATGAGAAAGAATGCAGCAGCAAGATTGGAGGAAGACTCTTTAACAACCTGTGTTATGCAGATGACACAACTCTGCTTGCTGAAAGTGAAGAGGATTTAAAACATTTGTTGATGAAAATCAAAGATCATAGCCTTCAGTATGGATTTCAACTCAACATCAACAAAACAAAAATCCTTACAACTGGGTCAGTATGCAACTTCATAATAAATGGAGAAAGGATTGAGGTTGTCCATATGTTTGCTTTACTTGGTTCTACAATCAACACCCGTGGAAGCAGCAGTCGAGAAATCAAAAGACACACTGCTTTGGGAAAAGCTGTGGCAAAAGATCTCTTTAGAGTACTAAGAAGTGAAGATGTCACATTGAAGACGAAGGTGCGCCTGACTCATGACATGGTATTTTCAGTCGCATCATATTGTTGTGATAGCTGGACATTGAACAAGGGAGACAGCAGAATTGATGCTTTTGAATTGTGGTGCTGGAGATGTCTATTGAATATACCATGGACTGCCAAAAGAACCAACAGATCTGTCTTAGAAGAAGTGCAACCAGAGTACTCCTTAGATGGATGGCTAGACTGCATCTTACATATTTCGGACATGTAGTCAGGAGGGACCAATCCCTGGAGAAAGACATCATGTTTGGGAGAGTGGCAGGTCAACAAAAAAAGGAAAACCCTCCACCAGATGGACTGACACAGTGTCTGCAACAATGGGCTTAAACATAAATAAGATCGTATGCCTGGCACAGATTTGGGGAGTGTTTAATTCCACTGTGAACAGGGTCGCTATGAGTCGGAATCGACTGGACAGCACCTAACGACAACAACGTTCATAATTCTTCAATAACTGAATCCAAAGACAGTGAAATGGTTCAAATGCTAACAAATTCAAAAATGCAGTTTTAAAAACAATCAATGATCTCACAGAGTATTCTAGTAAACAGATGATTGAAGAAGTCAATTTAAGACCTGGAGAATAAATTCAACAACTTAAATAAGAAATTCAACAACACAGATGAGAAATTCAGCAACGAGACAGTGTGAAAAAAGCCAAATGGAAATATTAGAAATGAAAAGCTCAAATCAAATTTTAAAATCCAATGGAAAGGATCACCAATAGACTAGACCAGGAGGAAAAAGAATATCAGAGACTGAGGATAAGGATGAGGAATTATTATACTCAAATAGCAATAAAGAAAGAAAAAAGTAACCATAACCAAAACATCCAAGACCCACAGGGCACAATTAAGAAACCGAACCTATAGCTAGGTGCAGTAGCTCACGCCTATAATACTAGCTACTCAAGCAGTAGAGTCAGGGGATTGCAGGTTTAAGGCTAGAGGCACCCTGTGTAACTTAGTGAGATGCTGCCTCAATTTAAAAAATAAAAAATTGGGCTGGGGGATATATCAAGAAGATAAAACAATTGTAAATATATATGCAGCCAATTTTGGAGCACTCAATTTCATAAAACAAACACTACTGGACATAAAGGGACAGATAGGTTCAGATATGATAATAGTGGGGGCATAGGTTCAGATATGATAATAGTGGGGGACCTCAATGCCCCACTCTCATAAACAGACAGATCATCCAAACAAAAAACTAAAAAACAAACTTCAGGGTTAAACTGCATCACAAATCAAATGGTCTTAACAAATATCTACAGAATATGCCACCCAACAGCTATGGAGTACACATTTTTCTCATAGCCCATGGAGCTTTCTCGAAAACAGATGACATTTTAGGCCATAAATCAAGTATTAGAAATGGAAAAGAAAAAACAAAGCCAGGTGTCATGGCTCATATCTGTAATCCCAGCAATCTGGGAGGCTGAGGCAGGAAGATTGCAAGTTCAAGGCCAAAGGCAGGCTTTACAATTTAGCAAGACCCTGTCTCAAAAAAATAAATAAATAAATAAAATTGGAGTGGAGGTGCAACTCAGTGGTAGAGCACTTGCCTAGCATGTGTGAGGCCCTGGGTTCAACCTTCCTGTACTATAAAAAAAAGCAAAGTAATTTTTTTGTATCTTATCTGATCATAATAGAATACAATTAGAAATAAATAGCAAGAGAAACTAGAGAAACTACAAACACATGGAGATTGAAAAATATCCTTTTAAAAGATCAGTGATTTATTGAAGAAATGAAGGAGGAAATATAAAAATTACTAAAATCAAATGAAAATACAACTTCCTGGAACCATTGGGATAAAGGAAAGATAGTGCTAAAAAGGAAGTTCATAGTTAGGAGGGTCTACAGTAAATAAAACAGAGAAAAGCCCAGTGAGGTAGCACAGGCCTGTAATCCCAGCAACTTGAAAGGCAGAGGCAGGAGTATCACGAGTTTGAGGCCAGAGACAGCCTGCATAACTTACTGAGACCCTGACTCAATATAAAAAGTAAAAAAACAGGCTGAGAGTGCAGCCCAGTGGTAGAACAATTGCAAGGTATGTGCAAGGCCCTGAGTTCAACCCCTAAGCAGCACACACAAAAAAAAATCTGAGAAAGACACAGAAAGACAAATACTGCATGATCTTCCTGATATGTGGAATCATATCAAGGTATCCTCCACATAAATAATTAACAAAGGTTCACCTAGAGAACCTTGGGGGTTCTCTAAGAATCTGGAAACACCTTGTATGAACTCCATTCAGTTTATCTAAAAATCCTCTCTAATGAAATAATTCCTTTTTAATGTGGAAATCCAATCTTATACCCTCTAATGCTTCATAAGAATAAACCAGTAGGAATCAAGGGCATTTTTTATTATAACAAAGACAAGAAATCTTGAAAACCCAAGTAATCCCACTCCTACCATGAGATACCTAGGGGAATCCTATACCTAATGAACAATAAGGAAAAAAAAGAATATCTTACTGATATTAATTATCTCATCAATGCAGGTCCCTATAAAGTTGACTTGAAGAATAAAGTTGATTTTAAGAAAGTGACTTAGTTTTGATGCCCAAGTGTTTTTACAATGATTGAAATCTAAACCTTGTAATTATATCATCTTCCAATTAGCTATACCATATAGTTATCTCTCATAACAACTATCATCCCCGAACCACCCTGGAAAGACTGCTAAACACTGGCAACATTCTCTAGGACATGCTTACTTTCATATAAGCTGAAGGTTGAAGAAACAAAGCAATAGATTATAGCTACTACAGAGACCCTGGTTCATATCACCCAACAGTCTACCAGCAGCCCAAATTCTTGGGAATTTATGAGTTTAAAAAGCTTCAAGCACAAACTGTAGTATAATAGGATCTCAGACTAGTAAAATCCTCAGGCTCCTTGCATAAGCAACCACAAATTCTTTCTGGAGTAATTAATCCTTATTCTAAACTTTTAAGACACATGTAATGCTCCAAAAGCCTGCAGCCATACCACTATGGCATCCGATCCTGTCAGATCTTGGAAGCTAAGCAGGGTCAGCTCTGGTTAGTACTTGGATGGGAGACTGCCTGGGAACATCAGGTGCTGTTTGGGAGAAGGACCTAGCAACCCACTCCCAAAAAACAATCTGCTATTGAAAACCCTATGAATAGCGGGGAAGCATTAACAATAGTGTTTTGCCTGTTGTACATAGGGTCACTATGAGTCAGACACCGACTTCACGGCATCTAACAACAATGCTCCAAAAATTATCAGGGAAACAAGGTAGCCTGCCTAAAGAACAAAAGAAACACAAAAAAGAGGAAAGAAAGCTATAAGGATTTCAGAAATGCTACAGAGAAGTTTGAAATCACATACAGAACACAGGAAATCATAAAGAATGAATGATGAGAATAACTGAATAGAAGTTTTGATGATAAAAAAAGCTACTAAAAATTTCTTTTAAGAACTTATTGAAGCAGAGCTTGATGGCACATGCCTATAATCACAGCACTAGGAAGGCTGAGGCTGGAGGATTGCTAGTTTGAGGCCAGCCTGGGCTACTTGGCTAGATCTTGTTTTTGTCTTTGTTTTAAAGCTTTATTGAGATACAGTTCACATATCACATAATTTGCCTTTTAGAGTATGCAAGCTTTTATTATATTCAGAGTTGTTCAACAACCACCACAATTAAAATTTTTTGATGTTTTGGTTTTTGTTATGTTTTACTTTGTGGGTTGTTTTTGTTTTATTGTTGTTGTTGTTTTGTTTTGTTTTTTGTCTTCTATTTTTTTGCAATGCTAGGTATGGAACCCAGGGCTTCACCCATGGTAGGCAAGCATTCTACCACTGAGCTACATCCCCAGCCACACAATTCAGTTTTAAAACACTTGTATCACTCTGAAAGAAACCCTTACCCATGTATGATGGCACATGCCTATAATTCCAGCACTTGGGTGGCTGAGGCAGGAGAATCTCAAATTTAAGGCCAACTAAAGTTGAACAGTGGGGCTGGGATTTAGTTCAGTTGGTAGAGGGCTGTGCTGCAGTCTCTGAGGTCCTGAGTTCAATTCCCAGCACCACAAAAATGGTAGAAGGACCTGGCAATCCACTCCCAAGGCAATCCCAAAGCACTCAGCCATTGAAAACCCTGTGAGGTTCGCTATAAGTCGATACCAACTTGACCGCACCTAACAACAACAACAACAAAGTTGAACCGCAACACCCTGTCACAAAAACACAATGGTGGCACTCCTTAGCCACCACATCCCAATTTTCTCATTCTTCCCATAACCCCTAGCCACAACTAATCTACTGTTATCTATAGATTTACCCAGCAATTCTTAATTCTTTCCTTCTCATTGCTCAATGTTCCATTACATAGCTATTTCATGTTTGTTTATCCATTTACCAGATGATGGACATATGAATTGTTTTCACCTTTTGCTATTACAAGTAATGCTACTATGAACACTGGAATACAAAGTATTTGTGTAAGCATGGATTTTCATTTCAATTGTGTATACATCTAGGAGTGGAACTAGTGGGTCATATGGTAACTCTATACTTAATCTTTTGAAAAACTAGCAAACTATTTTCCACATCACTCATACCATTTGACATCCTCACTGGCAAGATATGAAGATTTCAATTTCTCTACATCCTTGCCACTTATTACTTTCCTTTTTATTATATCTATTCTAGTGGGTGAGAAATGGCATATCATTGTGGTTTTGACTTGCATTTCCTTAATTTATGACATGAGCACATATCATTTGGATATATTCTTTGAAGAAATGTCTTTTCAAATCCTTATTCTCCATTATAATTGGGTTGTCTTTTTATTATTGAATTGAAAGTGTTCTCTATATATTCTAGATATAAAAGGCATATCAGACATGATTTACATTACTTCCTATTCTGTGGGTATTTTTTTTTCTTTTTTTGAGACAAGAGTCTTATCATATGGCCCATGCTGGCCTTGATCTCATACTCCTGCCAGTTCTGGAGTTCTGGAATTACAGGCATGTGCCACCATGCCCAACTCTTTTCATCTCTTGATAGTGTCTTTTGATGCTCCAAATTTTCCCATTTTGAAGAAGTCTAATTTTTCTTTCTTTTTTTTTTTTATTTTTTAGTGTCAATGTTAAGGAGTTCACTACCTAATCCAAAGTCACAAAGATTTATGTCCACGTCTCCTTCTAGAAATTTTATAGTTTAGTTTTGGTTTTTCCTTGTTTTTTTCCTTTGAGACCGGGTCTCCAATTTGCAATTCTCATGCCTCAGCCCCCCAAGTGCTGTAATTACACCAGACTTCACTAGTTTTAGTTCTCTTCTTTTGTGGTACTGGGGGCTGAATCCAGGGCCTTGTGCATAATTTGTCAGCGCTCTACCGCTGAGCTGTACCTCCATTACCATTTTTATGTTTTATCTTGAGGCAGGGTCTTGCTATAGTTAAGTAGACTAGTTCTGGCCTTGAACTCATGATCCTCCTGCCTCTGCCTCCCAAGTTGCTGTGATTATATAGGTGTGTGCCATAGCACTGTTATTCCTTTGCATTTTTATAACCAGTTGTCCTAGCACACTTGTACTTGGACATGTGTATGTGTTTTTAATTCTATATTCTCAATTGTATTGTTCTGTATGTCTATCCTTATAATCATATGACACTGGTTTTAATTATAGTGAATTTGTTTTGTTTTGGTTTTGCAGTGCTGAAGATTGAATGTAGGGCCTTGTGCATGCTAGGCAAGTACTCTACCTCTGAGTTACATCCTCAGCCCTCATTGTAACTTTTGGAACCAGGAAGTAGGAGACCTACAGATTTTTCTTTCTTAAAACTATTTTGACTATTCAATGCCTCCTGCAATTCCACATGAAATTGAAGAGTGACTTAAATTTACATTTCTCCAAAGAAGCTAGCTGGGATTTTATCAGAAGTTGCACTGAATGTGAAGATCAATTTGGAGAATGTTGCCATCTTAACATGTTTAAGCCATTCCACCCATGAATATTAGATGTCTTTCCATTCATTTAGACTTTAATTTTTTCAATGTTTACGTTTTTCAGAGTGTAAGTTTGGGGCTGGGGACTTAGCTCAATGGGAGAGTGGCTTGTCTAGCATACACATACCCTGAGTTCAATTCCTAGCACCCGCCCCTAAAAAAGTTTTCAGAATGTAAGTTTTGCATTTCTCTTCTTAGATTTATTCCTCTTTTTATGCTCTTGATCATTCATTGCCAGTATGTGAAAACACAATAAATTTTGGTATGCTAATCTTGTACTCCACAACATTGCTGAACTTGTTTATTAGTTCTGCTAGTTTTTAGTGGATTTTAAAGGAATTTCTCTCTATATAAGATCTTATCATCTGCAAAGATAGGTTTATTTCTTCCATTATCATCTAGATGACTTTTACTTCAGTTTCTCACCTAATTTGCCTGGCCAGAACCTCTAGTACATATTGAATAGAAGCAGCAAAAGCAGACATCCTTGTTTTGTTCCTAACCTTGGGGGAAACCAATGAGTTTTAAATTTCAGTTAAATTCCCGTTAACAGCATAATACAAATACCTGAAGACAGAAATTAGTGAGTCAGAATACAAACACATGAAAATTTAGTGAGCTGGAAAATACAGCAGACCACACTAAATGTGGCACAGAGTTAAAGGGAAATAAAGAGGAATGAAGGAAAGGAGGGGAGAGGAAAGGAGAAAAAGAATGAGAAGGTGACAGAGCCAAATTTGAAGAGAGAATTCAGCATGCATGACAGATATCAACCTATTATTTGAAAATACTGACTAGTGTCTACAATAAGGAAGAAAATATTTTGTGGTATTATCTTTTTCATCATTTTCCGATACACTGTGACACATATACTTTTTTGTTATAAAGAACCGTGTATTGTTGTTTAATCTTTATTCCACATTGCTTTCTACATATTCCATCAAGGTATGAGGTTCCATATATTATGATATTTAATGTATCACACTTCCTGGTATTAGAGTAAATGGATGTATTGTAATATAAATTATCCCCCAAAAGTTGAGAACTCAGGCTAATTTCCAATCTTTCATTATTATGAACAATGTCAAAACAGGAAAAATATTTTTTAGAAATATATCACTTTAAGTGAAAAGCTAGATAATATGATTCCAGCCATTTAAAAAAATCCCCAGTAGTTTTTTTTTTTTTTTTTTTTTTTGGTGGAACTGGGAGTTGAACCCAGGGCCTCCCGCTTGCATGCTCTGCAAGTGCTGGACCACTGAGCTGCACCTCAGCCCATTTTTTTTTACTTCTTGAGACAGGGTCTCGCTAAATTACGCAGACTGCCTCTGCTCTCGAACTTGCAATCCTCCTGCCTCTGCCTCCCGAGCCGCTGGGATTATAGGCGTGAGCCACCACACCTGACTCCCAGTAGTCTTTAAACATAAATAAAATTTAAACATACACACATTCCCCCTCAGGAACATATGAAACATGTACATAGAAAAAAACTAGAAGATATCAAATAATAGTGTTCCAATTTCTGGTATATGATATTACGGGTAGCTTTATTTTCATATGTGTGCTTTTCAGTATTTCATATACATTCCACTATGAACACATATAATCTCTGTAACAAGTGAAGAGAAGCTTTAAAAAAAACCCTCTGAGATTAACACTCTTCAATATAAATCTCTGTGCACATTTCTGGCCATTTCCTTAAGATAAAAGCCTATGACTGAAATTAATCAAGATGTACCTTTCCAAATCATTGTTCAATTTATATTAGCATCAAGTAAGCCCATATCTCTACACCCTTAACAACACTTGTTATCTTTTCTTTGTTAGTTTAGTAGTGACTCACTTATTGGTGAATTTGATGGCATGATTGTATTTGAAAATTATTATTACATATTCTTTTTCCAGCTTGAACTGTTTTTCCAGTATTAGTCATAATATTTTGAAATACAGATTGCAAATAATTTATTCACTTTTCTGATTATGAAACTGTGTATATATACACATTTATAGCCCTTGTATTTTGTAATTTTTAGAGAAATATAAGTTATAACAAGCAAAATACAGAAGATCACAATTAATATTTTGGTATCATTTCCTCATGATCCCCTTGTCTACTTAACACTCATGTTAAGTCTCAGCTCTCAGCTTAAATGTACTACCTTATCAGTAAAAAAACTTCAAGAGCATTGGTTATTAAGCTGATGGTACATCAGAATGACCTGTTGTTGTTAGGTGCTGTCAAGTTGGTATCTGACTCATAGCTACCCTATGTACAACAGGTGAAGCACTATTGTCAGTGCTTCTCTGCTGTTCATATGGTTCACAATGGAAGACTGTTTTTTGGGAAGGCTTTGCCAGTTCCTTCTCCCAAGCCCACAGTATCTGGTGTTCCCAGGTGGTCTCCCACCCAAGTACTAACCAGGCCTGACCCTGCTTAGCTTCCAAGATCTGACAGGACCAGATGCCACAGGGCTACGGCTGCAGGGCTTATAAAAATACAAATGCCTAGGCCCTAATCCAGACACAATGAATCAATCTCTAAAAGATGAATGTTGGACTCATACATTTTTAAAGAGAAAAGTATATTATTCTATTCCATTCTGGGGTATTTCTAAAATAGTACTAATTATATATAACATAAAAATTACCATTTTCTTCATTTTAAGTGCACAATTCAGTGGCATTAAGTACAACCACAATGTTGTACAACCATCATAACTGTTCATTTCTAGATCTTTAATCATTCCCATCAGAAATTGTACCCACTGAAAACAGTAACCACCATTCTGCTTTCTGTTCTTATGAGTCTGACTATTCTACGTACCTATAAGCAGAATTATGTAAGTACCTTTTATGGGTATCTTATTTCACTAAGCACTAATGTCTTCAAGGTTCATCTATGTTTAAGCATGTGCCAGAAATTTCTTTTTGTTATTTTCAGTGCTGAGGATTCAACCTAGGACCTTGTGTATGCTAGGCAGCACTCTACTGCTGAGCTACAACCCCAGCCAATTCTTGCTTTTTAAAATGAAATAATATTCCATTGTATGTCTATACCACATTTTTTAAATCTGTTCATCCACTGATGGACATTTGGGTTAGTTCCAACTTTTTGGTTATTATAAATAATTCTGCTATAAATATGTGTATAAGTATCTATTTGAGTTCCTGCTTCTAATTCTTTAGGGTATATCTACAAGTACAATTGCTGGCTCATACAGTAATTCTTTTTCACTTTTTGAGGAGCTATTACACTGTTTTTCCATAGTGGCTACACCATCTGACATTCCCGCCAGGAATATATAGGATTTCACTTTCTCCACATTATCATCAGCAATTTAAATTTTCCCCTTTCTCTCCCTCTCTCTCATCCTACCCCCTTCATAATGACCAACCTAACAGGCATGAAGTAGTAGTTCATTGTAGTTTTGATTTCCATTTCCCTAGTGATGTTGAGCATCTTTACATATGCCTGCTGGTCATTTGTGTACGTTCTTTTGTAAAATGTTTATTCAAACTGCACTTCTGAAATGTATTAATTCTTTGTTGTTGAGCTTATATAAGTTCTTTATATATTCAATGTATTAATTCTCATCAAATATGTGATTTACAAGTATTTTCTCTGATTCTGTGGGCTTTCCATGTGCTCCATTTTTGCATGGCTATCAAAGTAATGCATTAAGACAATCTATGGACTTTAATACTGATTTAGGCTTAAAATCAGACTAACACCAGGGGTTTAGCTCAGTTGGTAGAACGCTACTCCACACTCTGTCAGGTCCCAGGTTCGATCCCCAGCACCACAAAAATGGGATAAGGACTTGGCAATCCACTCTCGAGGCAATCCCAAAACAATCAGCCATTGAAAACCCTATGAGGGTCACTATGAGTCGGACACAATAGCACCTAACAATAACAACAACAACAACAACAACAACACAATGGGTGCCAAAAAGTATATACATTTTAATAGATGTTATCTATGTATTACTTTCGAAGTTGAATTATGGTAGCAATGTGTAGTATGACATCCATTCAGAAGATAGCAATAATGAAATAAATGCTAGTACTACCATGCAAGACAATCTAAGAAAACAGTGGAAGCCTGGTTGCTATTCAAGGAATACAAAACCATTCTGAAATGGTATTTGAAATTCAAAATCCTTGTGGGAGTACAACAATGGAGGAGTAAGTATGCAAAAGAATCTCCAACACACCTAACAATTGCACACACTTGTGGTAGATTTGAGACACATGTTACTATGTGTGATGTGTACAAGGGAAGATCCCGGAAGCCTCACCCAGAACAAATCCTGATTCTGCTATGGTAACCACTTTGAGTACCTCTTCTAATTGCAGAAGTCAAACGTATTCACCTTTTGTTATTGGTATATATTGAGTATTACAATATTAACATTTTTTTTTCTTTCTTAAAATGTATATGCATTTTGGCACCCTCTGTATTTTGTTATTTAAAAAACTGAATGCCCACCTGCTTTAAAAACCTAAAGTGTTTACTGAATACAAAGGATTACATGTTAACTATAAAATTCTGATGCCTGAAAATAAAAGGCAAACTATAGAATTACACAACAAAAAGGGAACTATCATCAGGGTAATGCAAATCAAAACCATACTGAGTTATCATTTCACTCCTGTTAAGATAACTCTTATCAAAAATACAAAAGATGAAGATGGCGGGCAGATAACACACGCCTTCTGTTCCGGAGTAATGGGAAGCCTCGATTAGGGGTTTAAAACTCAAACTGAATAAACAGAAACAGTGATAACTTAGTTTGAGAGACAGAGAATGAAACTAGGCATACACTGAAATCAAGGATTTGGCTTCTGAGGAGCTACACAGTGGTCAGCAGTGGGACAGCTGCCATTTCGCCATCACACAGACAGCAGATAGAATCCCGGAGACTGGGAGGGGACTTTGCGCACACGCACCCACAGGGGCCAGATCCAACATGGAGTGCAACCTTGGCAGCACACTCTCACCCTGCCTGCAGGACACAAACTGCAAATTCCGGGTGAGTCAGTTTGAGGTGGCACATGGAATCGCCATCCATAGCGGCCGCGGAGCGAACGGGGAAACCGGTGCCAGCAATACGCATCTAGAGCTGAGACGCAGCTCCCTCCCTCCTGTTGTGGCGGGTCAGGTGTACAGACACGATCTCCACAGATATATGGGCACACATATACCTGGATCCCAGACACACCAGAGGTGAGCCCAAATCAACCCATTGTACTGTGGAGAAATCTGGGGTTTGTGGAGGCGACTGAGCCCCACGCAGACAGAGAGCTCCTTTTTGGCAAAGCCTAGTGGCACAATTAGCCACAAGCAGAGCAGTTCCGAGCGCAATCACAGCACACGACAAAATCTGTTTCAGATTCCCTCTGGGTCAGCGGGAGAGTATCCTGCCCACAAGAGGATATGGTCCTCCCAAGTGGGCGGAAAGCCCTGCAATAAAAAACTTCATGATAGCAGCCATATTCCCCCCATGCTGTAGGTTTTGGGGAGGAAATCTCTGATTTGGGGAATTGGCGCCCGAACTACGTGGGACAGGGAGAACTCCCGGAAAGACCCCACAGGTTACACTGCCTCTCGAACAATACAATAGTCACAGAATATTTCGTGGAACAGTCTCTTTGGGCACTCAGTGCCCCAATTAAATCCAGGTTATTATGGAGCGTTTTGCTATATTGACCCAATAAGACCGACTGTTATTGCGGATTGTGTGGAAATACTGCCACCTGAGTTCTGTAGGGAGCACTGCAACCTGCAGTATTGATTCCACCTGGTGGAACTGGGTGTCCTCAGTTCAGATTCCACTTCCAAGAACATATAAGTGGTTTTTTTTTTTAAACGGGGGTTAACCCAGGGTCTTGAGCCTGCTTCTTTTATGGGAGCTGGACTGACATGCTGTGCCCCCAGCCCATATATTTTTTGCATTTCGAGACAGGGTCTTGCTGGGTTGCACAGATCTCGGGCTTGCGATCCTCCTGCGTCTATCCCCCAAGCCACTGGGATTCCAGGCGTCCATCACTGCACCTGACTACAAGAGTTTTTATATGTATGTGGGAGCGTGTATACGTGAGGTCTGGAATTTCGTTTTTATTTATTTTTTTCTTTTTCTTTTATTTTATTTTTAGTTTTTATTTTATTTTTATTTTATTATTATTATCATTTTTTGTACGGGGGTTTGAACCCAGGGTCCTGTGCCTCCTTGTTTGGTAGGTGCTGGACCACTGCTCTGCACCCCAGGACTCTTTTTTTTTTTTTGCTTTTTGAGACAGGGTCTAATTGGGTTGCACAAAAATCGGGCTTGCGTCCCTCCTGCCTCCGACCCCCAAGCTGCTGGGATTGCAGGTGTGCACCACCGCATCCGACTACAAGTGTTTTTATTTGTGTTTGGGAGAGTGTATGTGTGAAATTTGT
>VMDO01027030.1:0-25811 GCA_007922755.1 Pedetes capensis
GTCTTTCATAATCCGTAGTATGTTAGATTTTTCCTTTTTCTTTTTGATGAGATTTGCCAGAGGGGTGTCTATCTTATTAAACTTTTCAAAGAACCAACTCTTAGTCTTATTAATTTTTTGAATTATCTCTTTAGATTCTAATTGAGATATTTCTCCCTTTATTTTTGTAATTTCCCTCTGTATGTTCCGTTTAGGGTTGACAAATGTGTATACAATACATTGTCACAGTAACTCTTAACTTTATGTTCATAGGGAATACTTTTCTAAAACAAAGAATAACATAAACACTGTTAAATGTGGATAATATTCATAATATAAACAGAATCTCCCCTTTACTTTTTGAAGACTTTAGGAAATTTTATTTAAAATACAGATGTTATTATTGATAATGTAGACTTGTGTTGTTTTTAAATTTTTTTTTTCAGTACTGGGGGCTGAACCCAGGGTCTCGCACCTGCATGCTCTGCATGTGCTGTACCACTGAGCTTCACCCTCAGCCCACTTTTTTTTTTTTTTTTTTTTTTTTTACTTTTTATGAGACAGGGTCTTGCTAAATTACACAGAATGCCTCTGTTCTCAAACTTGCAATCCTCCTGCCTCTGCCTCCTGAGTTGCTGGGATTATAGGAGTGCACCACCACCCCTGGCTGATGTGTGTTCTTAAATAAACATAAAAGCAAAATTTTGAGATTATGTTATTCAGATGGTCTAGAAGTATTTTTCCCTGCTGAATTTAATGGGATCTAATATGTTCCATTATTAGGAAAACTATTGTTCAGTTACAGGTATTATTTAAAGCATTGTGCAGGCACAAATTTTATTTGGTAAGTGTTCTGTTTATAGCTACAATGTATTGATAATATTTTTGTTTTAGTAAAGGTGACTGAATCTCCCCTTTAAAAAGTCAGCTTTAAGAAATCCTCAAAACAGGGTTATACTTTTTTACAAATTTGTTCTAGACAATCCCATTAGGTATAGATAAATCCATTTCATCAGGAAGACCTATCATTCAAAAGAAGCAAATTTGTAAAATATAAACAGACAAACAATAATTTCCCCATTAGAAATTTTCAATCTTTTTGTTTTGCCCCAAATTTTAAACCTGGAGGGTAGGTGATGCTCCTGAAGCTATGGGGAAAGAGAGAAGGAATCCTGTCATGAACTAACTTTCTCCTCTTCTTAGCATCACAAACTGAAAACTGCACAGCAGGAAGAGAGATGAATTACGTCCAAGAACAAACATTCCTGAGCACCTATAACAGTTCCTACATGCCAGATTGAGAATTCTGGACAAATGTAGAGGAGATACCTTTAAGCATCTATCTCCAGATAGAGAAACTGAGAAGTATTTTTTGGCGTGTTTATTTCCTTGTTACTGTTTTGTTCAGGCTTGGTGTTTTAGAGCTGAAAATCCAGAGCCGTTGTCACCTTGAGGAAACCAAAATCTGTTTACTATTGGCGATTTCCAAATTGATTGAGCTGCCTGTACTTGTGCTGGGTTTTCCAGGAAGTGGTCCTGCTATAAAAAATGAGGCAGCAGCTATTTTAGTTCTTGTTTTATCAGGAATCATCTTTGTATTCTTGCCATCTGGTGGGGTGGCCATGCCAGGATGCACACATCACTTTATGGTTTAAAATCAATCATTCATTTGCAGTTTTATGATTCTGTTATGGACTATGAAATGCCATTTCTGTTGAAGGGCCTAAGGAGAGCCTTTTTGCTTGACAACCACTTGTATGTTGCAATGATGCTGAAAGTTACGCCACCAGTATTTCAGATACCAGCTGGGCCACCTATGATGGACATGTTTCAATTGAGCTTCTAGAGTAAGAAGACTAGGGAAAAGAACCCAGCAGCTCATTCCTGAAACAATTAATCACTGAAAGCTCTATGAATACCAGAAAAGCACTGTCAAATGTAGGCCAGAAAATGAGCCCCTCAGGCTGAAAGGCATTCAAGAAATGACTGGGGAAGAGGTGACTCCTCAAAGTAGAGTTGATCTTAATGATAGGGATGGAGTAAAGCCCTTGGGGCCTCATTTTGCTGATGTGGCACTACTCAAAATGAGAAGAAACATAGTGGTCATAACAGTGAGCTCACACATAAAAAGATTGTGTGCTTGGCACAGTGTTGGGTAATGTTTTGTTCTGTTGTTAATAGGGTCACTATGAGTTTGATTTGACTTGGTGGCACTTAACAATAAACAAGGAGAATTATATGAGGGTTGGATTTGATTTATGTGATTTTGTTGTTGTTAGGTGCCATCAAGCTAGTATTCGACTTATAGTGACCCTATGTACAACAGGTGAAACACTACTGTCAGTGTTTTTCTGCTCTTCATAGGGTTTTCAGTGTTGGGTAGATTTTTGGGAGTGGGTTGCCAGGTACTTCTCCCAAGCCTACAGTATCTGGTGTTCCCAGGAGGTCTCCTATCCAAGTACTAACCAGGCCTGACCCTGCTTAGCTTCTGAGATCTGATGGGATCAGTCACCACAGTGCTATGGCTGCAGGCTTTCTCTATTTAGAACATACATATATAGTACAAACATGGTGAAATTTTGTTCAAGATAATGTATTAGCTATTACTGCAGAACAAACACCACAAAATGTTAGGTATCATATAACAAGTATGCACTTTCTGCTCATGTGTCTAGAGGTTGTGTATGGATGGAAGGATCTAGGCTGGCATTAACAGACTTACCCCAAGCTGATGGTGGGTCCACTTGTCTCTCATCTTTCCTGTACTGGCTGGCTACTCAGGCCCTATCATTCTCTGGGCAATGGCAGAAGCAGTGGAGGACACACATATTCTATGTCTTTCCTTACTTTGTTTACACTATTTTGTACAGGCCAAAGCAATTAATATAGCCAGGTATATTGCCAAGGAGTAGAAAAGTATGCTCCGTCCACTGTGAGGCAAAGGTATGGATGTGTAATGCCTACAGAGGGATGAATTATTGAGCACAATACTTGAGACTACCACATTTGAGAGAAAATGAAATTTTTATAAACTACAAATCACTTTCTTGGAAAGAATAATGACCTTCAGCCTTTATCTTCATATAATTCATTTGTAATCTACTGCTCTCTCACCCATTTTCTATACATGCCAAAAAGTCTGCTCCTTCTTTATGAATGTCCCTTTCCTTCTTAACCTGATACATTTCTTACTCATCCTTTAAGCTCAGCACAAGCATCACATTTAAGATGGAGTGTATGCCCTCCAGCCCGGGACTCGCTACCTTGCACTGCGATGACCCATATGTCAGCCTCCCCAGAAGTCTGAGATCTCCCTTGAAACTTTTGTTCCTAGCACCGCATCCAGCATGCAGTAACTGATTATATATTTATTGCAGAAAAATAAATAAAAGAAAGAAGACAGGCAGCACCCCTTTTCAAAACTCATGCTCCACACTTATTTAAAGCAACATAACATATATTTATTCCCTAAAACTAGTTACATTTTTATTATTCATTGTTGTTGTTAGGTGCCATCAAGTCTAGTCTGACTCATAGTGACACTACCTACAGCAGATCAAAACACTTCCTGATTCTGTGCCAGGCACACGATTTTATTTATGTTTAAGCTCATTGTTGCAGACACTGTGTCAATCCATCTGGTGGAGGGTTTTTCTTTTTTTCATTGCCCTGCTACTCTCCCAAACATGATGTCTTTCTTTCAGGATTGATTTCTCCTAACTACATGTCCAAAATATGTAAGACACAGTTAAAACTAATAATTTGTGTAGCAGATTAAGAAGAGCGGCCATTACTTATGTAAATTTGGGATTTGCTGTTAGTCATATTGTAAAGTTCTAGACCATTGTATTAGAAAGGAAATACAATGTTTAATTTTTATGAATTTTTTAAGGATAACTTGAAATTATTTTGATAATATCAAGCATCTCCCTTTTAAATTATAAAATGTGCATCACTGAAGCAATGAATCACAGGACTCAAATATCATTAAAGAAGTGTGGAAACAAACCTTAGAATGACCATTAAGTAAGTTTCCATTTATTTGGTTAAAAAAAATAATACCTGAAAAGTAAAACCCTGACATTAAATCCAGCAATAAGTGTAAGCTTCCCAGCTAGGAATAATTTTTGAAGATAGTTATCCAAGCCAGATTTTTTTATATTCTGACACAGACTTATTAAAATATGAATTATTTAATTTGCAAACATACGCATATCCCTAAAGAGTTTTAGCATTTTAGCAATCTTAGCCTCATGTTCTGGTATATAGCTTCTCATTAACAATATGAAAACTACTTATTACTCTAATCATCATAGTAAGTGGATGACATCCTTAAAAATTATCTGTTTGATTTAATGATTTTGTTGAGAAATACATTTTGTCATTCAATAATTTAATGGCTTTCTTTTCAATATTTTGAAGTGGTAAATTTTTAAAAATGTGTAAGAAGAATATCGATGCTGTGATCAAACAATACGTAATATTCAAACTAAAAAAAATTACAGTAAAAAACACATTGCCATGAACCCTCCTTAGAATATTCCTCTTGGCTTCAAATCTCCTTGTTTTATCATTTTTGCGACTTTCTAAAGCAGTTCTGTAAGTCCTCTTTCACGAATGTCTTTAGTTGCATCCTCCATCGTGGCAATATTTTGTGTCACACATTGCTTTTGGTACAGTTATATCTGTCAAATAAAAACTTTACAGTATGTCTTCATCCACCTTATTCACTGGATCTGGCACCATTCAAATTCTAGCTCTTCCTCACAGTCAAAAAGACTATGAAAGATAAACATTTTGAACTGATTCAGGACATCAAGGTAGGACAGTGCAACTAAAGACAAGAAAAGACTTCCAGACCTGCTTGAGAAAGTGTCAAGAATGATTGGATAAGCCATCGGGAGTACTTTAAGGGAGATTAATGACAATGTGTCTTTTAGTGTAATAAATATTTTCTTTAAACATTCACTATCTCTTTTGATCACATGTTGGAGCATGTGTGAAGAACAGTTAAAAATATAAGGAAGCATCTTCCTCCAGAATATGATTTTCATTGTATACCAACTTTTTTTATAAATGAAATCAATTCAGAAATTAGTAAAATAAGTGGTGCCTTCTTCAAATGATAGCATGACTATTTGATACAATTCAATGTGTAAGTATAAGCTGTTTCAACATAATATTGTTCATATAATTTCTGTTGAGTATATTAGATTGGAACACAAAATTAATACTATTGAATCTTTTAACCTACAAAATGGTAATTTCACCAAGTTCATCTTATTAAAAATGTTTATCGTCAGAATGTTATATAGCGCTATGTATTCTTACAGTAGCCTGTGGCCTTAGCACTGTGACATCCAACCCTGTCAGATCACAGAAGCGAAGCAGGGTTGGGCCTGGTTAGTATTTGGATGGGAAACCACCTGGGAACACCAGATACTGTGGGCTTGGGAGAAGGACCTGGCAACCCACTCCCAAAAAACAATCAGCCATTGAAAACCCTATGAATAGCAGAGAAGCACTGACAATAATGTTTCACCTGTTGTACATAGGGTTGCTATGTGTCAGACACGGACTCAATGGCACCTAACAACAACAACAACAACAACATTCATACAGTAATGCTAATGTTTCATTAAATTTTTGTTTAAATTTTTTGAAACAAGGTCTCACTATGTAGCCCAGGTTGGCCTCAAACTCACCATCTTTCTGCCTCTGCCTTCTGACAGTTTTATTTTTAATTATTTTTTACTTAAAAATAATTAATAATTAATTTTTAATTATTATCAGTTTAAGGATATATATAAAAATTTCATTTTTAAAACTTACCCATGAGCAGGCAATCAAAGAAAGCAAAAATGATGGAAAAACTACAAAACACATTATTCAGAATCAAATATTCAGAAAAATGCAAAATTTACAAAATATGATACCATTATTTTTGTCTCTCAACTCAACAAAATTTGCAAGCAATGTTATTCATAATATAAGAAAAATAATATTGCTATTCATCACAGAACTCTAAATTTGTATAACAGTTTTGTAGAGTTATTGGACACATAAAAATTTAGGATGTGTACACCCTATAATTCAGCAACATAATTTTAGGACTCTATCTTACAAATATTCTGAAGGGAAAACGTGATTGATTTCCTTTTTTTTTTTTTTTTTAGAAAAAATGTCTGTGTGCATGCATACAAAATCTGAAAAGACTTAAAGACTACTGAAGAGATTCGGGTAGTAGAGAAATTATATATTCCAATCTCAATTGGAAGAAAAAGTATTGAGATTACTTAGATTCATACTTTTTGTATATTTTAAAAATAACCTTGTCTCCACTGAAAACATATTGCTTTCAAAAAAAAGATATCCATCCCTCAACTCCACTTCTCCTAAAAACAGAAAATGTCTACATGTTTTGTGCACTAATAATAATAATAATAGCAGTACCAGCTTGGGATGAACTTCCATTGTCATGTGGAGAACCTCTGGTTACTTTTTATCTTCCAACTTTATGCAGTTGAATTTAGGCAAATGTGGCCACTAATTACTTACATCTTCTATGCTAACTAGAACTCTGTCTAAAACATCAAGCCAAGACACACATACACAAGAGACATAAGTCTGTCTGTCTCCTCTGTCTCTCTTTCTCAAATACTCTCCCAATCTCTCATGTAATAGGTAATATGTGCCGTTCTAAGACAGTTTGAAAATGTAAGCAATGTCAGTATTTAAACCACATTCATTTATTTAGTTCCTATAATAAAGTGATAAGAGATATGAAATGCAGAGTAAAAAATTTACTGCTAATTAAAACATATTTTGAAAAGTATTCCTTATCTCCAAATATTGGTTTATATAATCAAATTTCCTTCAAGAAAAATAGGTTTTTAAATGACTAAGGGTCATGTTTAATCATTAAATTTAAAATTTTATTTGTTTAATAACCATTTTCATAAAAATACATAGTCATTAGAAACTTTATAAAAATTTTAAAATTAAAATCATACATAAATGTATGTATTCTGTAATTCTGTCTAAAACTGCTAGCAAAGCAAAGATCAAAGATTCTGTTAAATCAAGCAAAGCCAAATTTATTAGTGAATTTAAATGGCAAATTAAAACAAAGGATGCACAGAATTATTGGACAATGGCTGAGCAATTTGAGGCAGGTCTTGCAAGTAAAGGAATTAGCTGGGATCAGGCAGAATTTACAACATATACGTTGGTGGGGACACAAACATTGAGGTCCTGAACTGGACTGCAATATATTGTAAGCCCCTGAGCTTGCTAAGTAAATTGTTTAGCTGGTTCAGTCTCAATTTCCAGGAATAGGCACAGTAGTCTGGATATTTTTGTTCATTCTCAATATTGCTGTCTCCTCCCCTTAGGAGGAATGTATGCTTTGACATATAATTGTTTTGCACAGGAAGGGCAAATTATTTTCATTTTATCTTCATTCTATAATATAAAAATAATCTCAAGAAAAAACATTAAATTTCCATTTTCCATATTTTCTTTATGTAAATATCTACATATTTTGATGTAATTGTTCAGTATTTTATATATAATTAAGTTATAAGTATGATATTATATTAAGCAGGTTGTTTTCCTTAGTTCTAAATGTTCCTAAACATACTCTATTTTGATACAAAGAGTTATAGTGTATTCAAGAATACAGAGTGATTTATTTTACCCGGTTCATTTTACAGGACATTTAGTTTGTTTATAACTTTTGACTGTTATAAATAATGCTATAATGAACATCTGTTCACATAAATCTTTGGCCTCATCTCTTATTATCTCCTTAGTACAGATATCTAGAAGTAAAATTAATTGGTAAGGGATGTCTATCCCTATTTAATATAAAATTATGAGTAAAATTATTTATGACTTTACCATGATGACAGTTTTAAACTTTATTGTAATTTTTGAGAATGATATATGACAGTGTTCCAGATTGTAAATAATTTACAGTTTAATTTTTTTTTTTATTATAGATAAAGCCACGGAGTCATTTTCTTTAAAACGTGATTACTCTGCTGTATCTAAGCCTCTCAGAGAAAATAAAAAAGTCCAGGGTTTCATACTAAGCACTTCATTTTTCCTTTCAGCAAGTGTTTTGTTTGTTAGTTTGTTTTAAATTTATAAGGTGTTGTGACCCATTATGAATCCAAAAGCCCTGGTGCTCTTCAATAATGTTGAGATTCTAACTTATGGAATGATTCAATGCCAATGTGAGTAATTGCATATTTCCTACTGTACTCCAGTGAGATTCAATTTAGAAAATTTTTCTTATTTGCCTTGGATATCATACTTTTGTATATGAGGTTTTAAAAGTAGACTAGATTTTAATAGTAAAGGTTTACCATGAACCCAGCTCAGCTCAAGAAACTTGCAAAATTAAGTCTGTGTTCTAAAACTGCATGTCTATAAAAAGTTACTTTACAAATAGATCTAAATAACAACACATATACACAATACATCATAATATATCATTAGAATTATTCTTATCTATTAGTTAAGTATTACGTTTTAGAGAAATTGCATTAATACATTTGTTGGAAATAATTTTTTAGGCTATCCCAAATCAATATTGGCAAAAAATTTCAGTAATTTTCCATTTATATATGGGAAAAATAGTGATCTCACAAGTTACTGCAAAAGTAATCATCTGGTAGATATTGTTTGTAAAGAAAATATTACTCTTTTTACTTACATGCTCTGAAATATAGGTTTGTTTTTCATGTGGGTGTATGTCATCTATGGGTAAAGAAAGAAATATTGGAGAACAAAAACTACCCAAAACTCATGGTGATGGGAAACTTGTATTTCCACCTGCAGAAAAATGAAAACAGATCCACACCTCTCAATATGCATGAGAGTTAATTTGAAATGGATTAAAGACCTCAACATAAAACCAGAAACCTTAAAAGTACTAGAAGAAAAGATAGGCAATATGCTTCAACATTTAGGCATAGGAAAGCATTTCCTTAATAAGACTCCAATTGCTCAGGAAATTGCAATAAGAATAGATAAATGGGATTATGTGAAATTAAAATGCTTCTGTACAGCAAAAGAAACAATCAACTGAGTTAAGGAAGACTCCACTGAATGAGAGAAAATCTTCCCATCCTACACATCTGACAGAGGGCTAATTTCTGGAATTTACAAAGAACTCAAGAAAGCAACTCCCAAGACAACAAATAATCCAATATGCAAGTGGGCAAAGGAACTGAACAGACAGTTCTCAAATGACGAAGTTCATAAGGCCATGAAACACATGAAAAAATGTTCAACATCCCTAGCCATTAGGGAAATGCAAATCAAAAGAACTCTGAGATTCCACCTTACTCCAGTAAGAATTGCCAAGATCAACAAAACAAATAATTACAAATGCTGGTGAGGTTGTACAGAAAAGGGAACCTTCTTGCACTGTTGGTGGGGTTGTAAATTGGTGTAACCACTTTGGAAATCAATATGGACATACCTAAGAAAACTAAAAATAGAATGCCATATGATTCAGTTATTTCACTACTGAGAATATACCAAAAAGGAGATGAGTCATCATACCACATAGACACCTGCATCTCCATATTCAATGTAGCACTTTTCACAATAGCAGGGATAAGGAATCAACTAAGGTGCTCATCACAGAAGAATGGGTAAAAAAATTATGGTACATATACACAATGGAATACTACTCAGCAATTTTAAAAATAAAATAATGTCATTTGCAGCAAAATGGATGGAATTGGAGAACATGATCTTAAGGTAACAAACACAAGCCAAAAAGAGAAATACCATATGTTCTCACTCATATGTGGGAGCTGAATCATACTTAAAGGAAGGAAAAAATCCTATACTGAAATTGAAATATAATAAATGCACAATTAAACTTAGCATAGAAGGGGCAATTTGAGGTGTGGAAAGAAAGAGGGAAGGATCTAGCTGAGGTAAGCGAAGATTGGAGAAGATGGGGTGGGGAGGAGCATGGAGGTGGAGGCATGAAGGGGCAGAGGTCAATTTCAATGTAAACAGCACAACTTCGTGAATATGTTGGAAAAATAGGGGAGTATAACCCAAATAAATATCAGAGTCTAACTACAAACTAGCCATAAGGCTCCATAAACTTTGTGGGTTGATGAAAGTGTTGCTAAAAGTGATGTAAAGGATGGATCCATAATGGAAAAAAAAATTGCTGTATCACTCTGTACCCCATCATCATTTACTAACTAAGGGAGAAAAAGAATCTACCAAAAACTCCTACTACATATAGCTGTTTGATGAAGTTTCAGTTGTGATTATTTCTAGGCTTACTATAATTTCAAACAAATCATTTGCTTTACACCATTCTATTTTAATGAGAACAAGAGAATAGCCCACCCCCCGGGCTCATATGTTACTTCATTTTACCATGCAAAATGGCAGTGTGAGAACAGTTTGATGGTATGCCTTTGACATCTAATTGTGATATGTTTATGTAATAGCTCACAAATATTCCTACTAGGCTTTGGTAAAAGAGTTTTGCATATTTTCTGCAAATATAATATTCCCTCCTTTAAAAAAATAAACAACACATAGCTACCAGTTTATTTTTTCTTTCTTAAGTTAGCATAATGATTCTAGGAGAATAATTTTCAATTACAAGTTTCACTGAGGCCAAATTGACTAGAATATCCACAAAAGATGCCATTCTGCAGAAGTGAAATGTTCAGAGATTGCCTTTGTGGAAACCATACATCATGATGCTTGAAAAGATGCACACAAAGTTTTCTCTTAAATATATTTTTACATATTAAAACCAAAGTGGATGTAGAAATAAGGAAGATCAATTACTGATGCAGTAAAGTAAGGTTGTTAAGAGTACAGTTTTTGAACTTGAAATTCTTACAGTAGAAGCACAGATTTACCACTTAGCTACTTGGCCAAGTTCGTTACCTCTCTGTTCCTCAGCGTTCTTACCTAGAAAATGGTTAAAATAAGAGTAGTTATCTGGTAATGTATAATCAGAATAATTGCTTGATATCTACTAACTTTCAAAATACTAATAGCATAATTGTTGTTGTTGTTAGGTGCTGTAGAGTTGGTATCTGACTCATAATGACCCTCATAGTGACCCTCATAGTGTCTTCAATGGCTGTTTAGGGATTGCCTTGGGAGTGAGTTGCCAGGTCCTTCTCCCATTTTTGTGGTGCTGGGAATTGAACTTGGGACCTCAGAGACTGCAGCGCAGCGGTCTACCAACTGAGCTAAGTCCCAGCCTACTAGCATAATAGTAGTAGCTTATTGACAGGTAATATATCTAGTCATTAGTTAATATATTGTTTACAACTTAATATATGCAGATCATTATGTGTAGATATTAGCAGCTTGCAAGAATAAAATGAAAAAGTAGTCTTGAGTATTTAAGAGACAAAAAAATTACTAGAACGAAAGCATGAGCATAGTGAGAAAGTGATAAATTTATTAGAGAAATTAGTCAAAAAGGTAAAAGTTAAAATTATATAACATATTTGTTAAATATGCAAGAATACATAATTTGAAAGAAATTTGTTGGTGCACAATGATTGAAAGAATACAATTGTGGTATTCATGTTCTGAAAAGTAGTTAATGAATTTTTTTTTTTCATTGTATTGGGGGTTGAGCCCAGGGCCTCGCACTTTCATGCGCTGCAAGTGCTGGAACACTGAGCTGCACCCTCAGCTTTTTTTTTTTTTTTTTTTTTTAACTTTTTGAGACAAGGTCTCGCTAAGTTTTACAGACTTCCTCTGGTCTGGAATTTGGGATCCTCCTGCCTCCGCCTCCCGAGCCATTGGGATTACAGGTGTGTGCCACCGCGCCTGGTGTTAATGAATGTGTTGAAGCCCTATCTCTATATCAGAATTAGAAGAAAACTCAACCAAATAAACTAAGGACCTTATAAATATGTTTGTAATCTTTTTTTGACACATAAAACACAAACCTTTAGGCTCTTCTTATAGGAATGGTGCTGGTTCACCATAATTTCTTTATTTCTAAATGTTTTGTGGCCAGAATAATTTTTAAGATACCTCTGGGGTTGGAGTTTCAGAAAATGCAATAACTTTAATAGATGCATGAACACATATATACCAATAACCAAGGAACACCTACATACGTATATTTATCTCAACCCTTATAAGGATCCAGTAAAGGCACTAGTATGCTTATTTTATTGTCAAAGATAAAAAATAATTTTTCTCACATGCTTTAGTGGCAAAAGAAGTCTTGCTTACCTTGTAAGTTTATGTTTTCACTGAAAATCATACTGTCTTGGTAAAATTAATGAGAGACATTAGATGGCAAAGACATCAGACAGAGATGGAAAGAATAAGAAAAAGAAAACATTGAAGATCTTAAAAAACACTATTCACTTGAAACAGGCACATAGAGATTATAAAGCATTCAATGAAGAAAATTTTGTTTTCAAACTCTGAGGATAGGAGAGTATAAAAATAAAAATTGTGTAGCCAACAAAATACCTTAGTAATTATCTACTCTTGTACAATAAAGCAGTAGTTCCATTGTTAATTAAGAATTATAAAATTCCTGGGAAAACAGTGTTTTATAAAAATGGGTGAAAATGATTATCTATTTATGTTTGGTTGTGTGCTACTAAATTGATTCAAGCATATAACCCCTTGTAAAATCAATGCCATTTTATATCCAGAACAAGATTATAGATTGTGCTGAGTAAAATGAAGCATGTACTTTCCACTTAAGGGTATTTTTTTCAAAATATGTCTTTATTAGAAATAAAATGTAAATCCCTGTAAATTAAAATACTGACAGAATTTTCTCATTGGGCCTTCATCAAAGTGCTTTTACTTTTCTCTCTATTTATTTTGAAATATTTGTCCTTTAGTTTCATAAAGATTTCTAGTCTATTAGATCTGAAAGGTTCTTAAGTGAGTGCAATTTAAAGCAGCAATTGCTAAAGAAATTAATCAAAACTCTCACAATACACCTTACTTAGGATTTTTTGAAAACAGCAGGATAGGCAGACAATAGCAGCCTGAACCAGCAAAATCAATTCTTTAACAGCAAGCAGTTCAACTTCAAAAGCTCTTTACCTACATCTTCCACCTGGTTCTCAGAATAACCCCAAGTTAAAGAAAGATGGCCTTATCCTTTAGTCTATTCTTGCAATGAGTTCATGCATTAATTTCTGTTCTTAGGGTAAACCTAACCTTTCCTCAGCATACTCTCTTTTCTTAAATTATTGTTCTTCATTGCTGGATGTAGTTTACTAATATTTTATTCAGATTTTTTGTATCTCTGCTGATAATTTACCTTTTGTGCACTGGTATCAGTTTTTGATATCCAAAAATTAATTTTTGAATGGTACTATCTTTTGTATATTCTGGAACAGTTTATGTAAACATTGGTATGTGTTCCTCATACATTTTATATAACATGCGGATGAGATCATTAGGGTCTAGGATTTTCTCAGTAGAAAAGATTGGTGATTATTTGCAATGTCTTTTCAGCAGCTGTAGGATCACTTGCATTTTTAGTTCTTCTTGCATCAATTTTGTCATGTTATATGTTTCTGGAAACTTGTCCACTTAATCTAAATTTTTGCATTTATTGTCATGAAGTTGTCACATGTGCTTATTATCATAATGTCCATAGTCTGGTCTCCTTTGTGAGTTTTGTGAATTTGTAAGATTTTTTTCTTTTTCCTTGATTACTTAAATCAGAAGTTTGCCAAATATGTAATCTATTTCTTAAAGTATGAATTCCTGGCTTTCATTTTTAGCTTCACTCTTGAATATTTCTGTTTCATCAGTTTCTGTTATTACTCTTCTGATACTATATTTTGGGGGACTCTTGCTTTTCTTCAATTTGTTTCCTTAAAATACTTGCTTCAGTCATTAAATTTTAGCCATTCTTCCTAATTAATATGTGCTGAGTTTATTTCTAAATATTGCTTTGACTATATTCCAAGTTTTAATATGTAGCATTTTCACTTTCATTGAATTATAAATATTTTCTGGTTTTCATTACAATTTTTTCCTTAAGGGATTGGTAATATAAAATATATTTCTTATTGTTTTATAGATGAAATACTTTGAAGTCAGGAAAAAATTATCTGGAAGCTTAGAGTTATTTGGTACAGGACACATTTACTTTAAGTTTCTAGGAATAAATTTTTCTGAATGATCTCATGTGCTTGAAAATTACATAATTCTGAATTGTTGGGTGCAGAAAAAATATTTAAATCATTACAACTTACAGGTGTATTGAAACTTTTATTCTTATGGAGTTACTTTAGGTCTGCAATGGAGTGCTTTTTATTGTTTTTTATTGGTTGTTGTTTTCTACGGTCTTTTCTTTTCTGTGTGTATGCATGTGTGTGTGCCATACAGTCATTCTGCTCAGATATTAACAGTATCTCTTTTCTTTTTTAATTTTTTCTGATAATTATTTTCTTTTGTTTATGATGTTTGTCTTATCTAGCCCATTCATAATGACTGTAATTGTTGACATATTTGAATTTAATTCCTATCTTGTTTCTTGATTTGTCTTTTGAGATATATGTGTTCTTTCCTTCATTCTTAAATCCAAGAGATGTAAAAGATAATTATTCTATCTTTGTTGTTGTTATTGTTATTGTTAGGTGCCCTCAAGTCGGTATCCGACTCATAGCGACCCTCTTAGGGTTTTCAATGGCTGACTGTTCCGGGATTGCCTTGGGAGTGGATTGCCAGGTCCTTCTCCCATTTTTGCGGTGCTGGGAATTGAACTCAGGACCTCAGAGACTGCAGCGCAGCGCTCTACCAACTGAGCTAAATCCCAGCCCCTATCTTTGTTGTTAGGTGCCATCAATTTGAGTCCAACTCATAGTGACCCTCAGAGGGTCTTCAATGGCTAATTGTTTTGGAATTGACTTTGGAGTCAATAACCACATCTTTTCTCCCTTTTTTTTTGTGGTGCTGGGGATGACATTATTTGTTTATATGTCTTTTTATTAGCATTTTTTAGTTAGTGTACAACATGATGGGTTTCATTTTGACATTTCCATACATGCACATCCTTGTACACTGGTCATGTTCACATCCACCATTACCTTGTCATGACCCCCTACTCCTCAATTCTCTTCCTCCCCACCAATGGCCCCCTTCTACCTACATGGCTTGTTTATGTATATATCTACACACACACACACACGCACACACACACACACACACACACACACACACACACACAGATTTTGCCTTAAGGTCAAAATGTGTCATATTTCTTTTCCTTTCCCTCACTACCCTTTTTTTGTTGTTTTTAAAGTATATTTTAATCCATTTAACCACTCTTAAAATTTATGATTTACATTTGGAATCTTTTCCCTACATCATTTCAAAATTTCATTAATGAGGTCCCACAGGTAGAATTTAGCTCTTTGGTACAGTGCCACTCTGCAGTTTCTGAGGTCCCCAGTCTGATACCTAGCACCACAAAAATGGGAGAATGACATGGCAATCCACTCCTGAGGCAATCCCAAAACAATCAGCCATTGAAAACCATGTGAGGGTCGCTATGAGTGGGATCTGAGTCGATGTCACTCCTCTCCCCCTCACACAGGTGGAAATTTCAACTAGATTTTTTTTGATAAAATGACTCATTTTTATAAAGATTCAGTTTCAAATTTCATATGATATAAATAGGATATAGACATCCCAATGTATAGTTTTTTTACTTTTGGCATCTTGAAAATATCATTCCTATCCCCTTACTTCTTTTGTTGCTGATGAAAAGTCACAATGACAACTAATAATTAAAGAATGAAAAAAAAACCTTAAAATCCTCTCCTCTGAACCTAAATGTTAGCTAGGAATTGCAAAAATACAAAAGAATTTAACAATCTTTTTTTAAGACAGGGTCTTTCTTTGTAGCTCAGCTGGACTCAAATTCACAATCCTCCTCCCTTTACAACCCCAGTGCTGAGGCACGCATTGCTATGCCAGGCTAATATAGAATACTTTGAATAAAGAAATAGATGTCATTGAATAGAAAGACAGAACATCAGAAAGATGTCAGCCATCCGCATGTTATTCTGTTAACATGGTGTAATTTCAATAAAAAATAGGAAAGGTTTGCAGGCTGTGTGTACATGTATATCCCTTCTAAAATTCATGTGGTTATATGAACAGTTAAGAATAGACAAGAAAGTATTGAAGTAGATTAAGAACAGTAATGTAGGGTAACCTCTACTCAGTATAATGACATTACAAGGTTTGGTAATTGATACCTTCAATTTTATTTAGGAATGAATACAAAAGTAAAATTTCAGAAAGTAATCTTTGTATACATAGAAACTGGTAACATGATAGTGTGAATATTGTATGCCCATGGTAATGCAAGGCAGTATTTAGTAAATATGTTGAGACAGGACTGAGGTTTAGCTCGGTAGATAGTATACTGCTCTGTGCTCTGTAAGGCTCTGGGTTCAATCTCCGGCTCTGCAAAAATGGGAGAAAGACCTGACAGCCCACTCCCAAAACAATCAGCCATTGAAAACCCTATGAATAGCATAGAAGCACTGACATGTGCCAGGCATGGTGCTTTGTTGGGTAGTGTTTCATTCTGTTGTACATTGGGTCACTGTTAGTTGGACCCTACTTGAAGGCACATAAAAACCACCACCACCACCACATGTTGAGACAGTAAGCTCAATACAGAAAAAATAATATTTGAAATCTACCTCACAATATTTATGAATAGTTTTCAGAAAATACCTAAATCTAAAAAAATGAAATATGAAAAATTGAAGAGTATAGGATAATATGTATATGTGATTGTGTAGGATCAAGATTTTTATGTAAGACATGACATGTCCAAATCATTAAAAAGTACTGTTTTTGAATGCACAAAGTTGCAGAAAAAGCATAAAATATAAACAAGAACTCATCAACTTAAGCAAACAAACTACTTCTAATGGGGGAAGTCAAAATAGAGATGTGGAAAGGGAGCTTCAACACAAACCATGTTTTATTTCTTTAAGATGAACTGGCTAACTTAATTATTATGAAATGTTAATACAAGTTAGATGCGATTGGTCTGTCTATGGAGGTATGTTACACTATTTTGCATATCTTTCAATGTGTCAAAAATATTTCATAATTTAAAAAACTGATTCAGAAATATAAAACTGCTTAACAAATTGCACCAGATGCCACAAACCAAATCAAACAACTATTTTTATTGGCTATGTGCAGACTATCTTTTTGTTCTTAGTGCACTCACAGTAATTTTTCCAGATGTTACCTCATAAAAACGATGATAATCATCAATAACTGTAGTGTTATCTTTGACTTATGAGGATGGCAATGCCATAGATTATTATAAGAACAGTTCCCATAGCAATGGGCAATGGCAATTTACTTACAAAGTGGCAATTTCATTACCACATTACAATACAAAGTTAGCAAGCTACCAAGATAAGCATACATATTAAGTATTTCTTGGGTCAAAAATTATTAAGGTATTAGGGGTATAGCTTGATGGTAGAATGCTTTCCTAGCATGTGTGAGTCCTGGGTTCAATACCCAGAATAACACACACATGCAAAATCAAATATATAAAATGATAAACTAATGAAATTACAAGAATCAAAATCTGGAGAGTTTTGGTACTGCTAAGACAAAGTGAAAACTTTATGATGTAACATTAATATACCTAAATTATTGAGCCCTCACTGTATGTGATAGGTAGTGTAAAGACTTTTACATATATTATCTCATTTGATAATCACAATAATTCTGATTACCAAAATTATCATTTCACTGACAGAGAAACTGAAGCTCAGTAATTCCACATCATGCCTTACATTAAAGAGTAGGTGGCAGAACCCAATTTAGGTAGCCCAGTGTAGGTCCAAAGCCTTGGTCATTAACGACAACTTCATAATTGTCAAATAACTTGTTTTCTCTGGAAAGGAAAATGATGTTTTCCATGGCATATTAGTCAGTTATAATTTAAGCTGTTGAAGCGTCTGTACATTTTATTGGTGTATAATTTTTACCTATCATCAAATTTTAAAATAATCAGTTAAATGTAATAGTTTTCTGTGTGACTAGATGATAATGAATTAATAGATCAAATAATATTTGGGGATTAATGTTTTTCCCTCCAAAATATTTGCAACTTCATCAAATGCTATAAAAATAATATGAGATCAGAACAGTAAAAGTTTTGCAAATCAGGAGACCACTGAAAAATCTAAAATTTGGTCAAGATTTCCTAAAAAAGAACCAACCAAAGTAGGTTATAACAGAGTTTAGAAAGTTGTAAAACTACATGAAGCCTACTCCCCATAACCCCAACAATATGTCCCTAAAGACTGTTTAGTCAGAGAGTTTGGGTAAATCTGACATATTCTGAAAGGAACTAAGGAGTTAAGAAAAAATATTTAATTTAGTTTTTCTTTGCCCATATTTACATTGTCTTCTAATTATGTACATTAGACTTAAGACAACTGGGAGGCAGAACACAAAGTATTGAAAGTCATGGTGTTAAGAAATGCTGGATGAACATGGATGAATGATTAGGCCTGGCTTGAAATTAAACAGAAACCCAACACAAAAATCACTATGTGGAAGGTGTGTCAACAAACATGAAATTAAATATAACCTGCTGCAAAATACTTCTCAGATTATAATTTGATGGGGACCACATACATTCAGTGTTATATTTGTTGAACATAAGTACTTGCAAATCTTTTAATAACTGCTTTAGTTGAGGCAGGTTTATTGAATGCACTGATATAAATTATATTTTTAAAAAAATCAGTACTCATTAATGTAAGAAAAAAGATGGTTTTGATGGCATTTTGTTTTTTCTCTTCTTTTAGTTTCATAGCAAGTTGTACTTGCTACAATTTTCTCATGTGTGTATGCACTTTTCAGATCAATACAACTTATAATTATTCTTCCCCAGAAAATCATTTTTACATTTTACTTCTTTCTTCTTACTATAGAGTATGTACTTGAGCAATAGATAATTTATTATCTTCTTTGGTTCGTTTATTTGATCTACACTTCAATCATCTTATTTTTCAGTACCCTTGAGTATTTTTTGTATCAGTGAGGGTTATTATCATTCTACTATGATAGATTTCCAGAACGTTAGAGAGTGCAAAGGAAGTGAAAGAACAGAACAAAGAACAAATGAGGTAACCTAATGGTTAAGGGCATAAAGTCTGGAATGACATGGAAAGGCTGTGAGTCTCAGCTTGGTCACTCTTAGCTGTATGACCTTGGACAATTTTTCCTTTTTTTTCCTTTTTTTTTTTTCAGTACTCAGGGGTTGAACAGAGGACCTTGCACATGGTAGGTAACTGCTTTACTACTGAACTGCACCCTCAGCCACTTTTTTAGTTTGAGAAAATATCTCCCTAAATTGCACAAGCTCCTTTAGTCTTGAACTGCAATTCTCCGGCCTTGGCTTCTTGGGTCACTGAGATTATGGGGCATATCACCGTACCCAGGTTATTTCCTCATTTGTAAAATTAAAATATTAATAAATTTTTTATAAGATTAAATAAGATTTAAAATATTATTTTCTGGAACAAAGAAAATAGTCTCATAATTTCACTTAACTAATTGAGATCACCATAACATGACTTTATTACTATTCTTGAAGTAAATTGACTACATATAAGTAAGCTCTTTTCAGTGTAAATAATTGTAAGCTGGCTTTGTTTAGAGAGCCTGAAGATTATGTAATGTGAATATTCAAAGACTACATAATTATTACATCATTATAAAAGTATATAGTATTGTCTTTTTCTTTTCTTTTCTTTTCTTTTCTTTTCTTTTCTTCCTTCCTTTCCTTTCATTTTATTTTATTTTTTGCAGTACTGGAGTACTGAACCTGGGATCTTGCTCATGCTTTGCAAATGCCCTGGCACTGAGCTGCACACAGCTCATATTTTTATTTTTTAAATTGCGACAGGGTCGTGCCAAGCTATACAGGCTATCTTTTTTCTTTTCTTTACTTATATATTTCTATTATTTATTGAGTTTTTGAAGTATTAAGGGGTTGAACCCAGGGTGTCATGAATGCTCGGGAAGTGCTGTACCACCAAGCTATACCTCTACTCCACTTTTTCTTTGTATTTTGAGACAAGGCCATTTTTATTTTTTGAGATAGGGTCTGGCTAAATTGAGTGGGCTGCTCTGACTTTGAACTTGGGATCCTCCTGCTGTAGACTCCTTAGTTGCTGGGATTACAGGTGTCCACCATGGTGCCGGGTTGTGTTGTTTGTGGTAGGTGCCATTGAGTTGGTGTCCGACTTGTAATCACCCTATGTACAACAGGCAAAACACTATTGTTAGTGTTTCTGTGCTATTCATAGCATTTTCAATGGCTGATTGTGTTTTGGGAGTGGGTGGCTGGGTCTTTCTCCCAAACCTACAGCATCTGGTGCTCCCAGGAGTTCTCCAATTCAAGTACTAACCAGTCCCAACCCTGCTTAGCTTCAAAGATCTGACGGGATTGGTCGCCACAGTGATACGACTGCCAGCACCGTCCCTGATTAGTAGGTAGTAATTTACAAGTTATTATATAGCATTGAATACATGAGGTATGATTTAAAAATATGGTGAATATTTAAATAAGAAAATTTATTACTCATGACAGAGAACTTTTAGAACTGCTTCAGAAAGTGAGACAAAGAAGGAATAAGTGTATTTGAAGCCAGGGGGAGCATTTTGAGGGGGATGAGTGCCAACGTGCCTTTTACTTTAATAATATTTTTCTTTGAACATTCACCATATTTTATTGTTCACACCTTGTATTTCTTTCAGTATTTCATTTATTCAACAAATATTAACTGAATTCCCATTATCAGCCAAGCATGATTCGAATGATGAAATTTTGCTATTAAGCAAAGCAAAGAAATTGCTATACCCATAAAGTTTACTTCTGAGTCTATTCCTCTTAAACCTTGCATTAAAAACTTAGTGAATGACTTTATATAAATACACAAACTAATTATATAATTGTAAAAATAATATAGTACATAATGATAAAATACACAAAAGCTTAAAGAATCACAACAATGATTATGGTAATACGTAAGAATATCGTTATACTTAAAAATTATATTAGCTGTTTCTACAAGGGGCCACATCTTTGATTTTTACAGACTTTCAGGGATATAACTTAACGCAGTATTGTATGCTACAGCAATGGTCATATCTGAAAATATGTTATGAGGATTGAGGACCACTCACTACTTAATCAGTGCTCTTTATTATTCTATAAAATATTGATAAAGTACTTGAAATTCCAAGCTACCTGTATTTTATGTTTACATGTAAAATACAAAGAACAAATATCTCAATTTTCTAAATTATGTGAGTGATGATGAAGTCTTTTATAGAAATCAGCTAATCAGCTCCTGTTAATATAGAATCTTTATATGTTTTCTTAAACTATTTATTTATAATTAAGAATTAAAAAATATAAATAGAACTGATGATATCTAAATCTTACTGTACATTTTTGAGCACGTAAAAAAGGAGAAAAAATGGGACCTCTGTTTCCCATAGCAGTTTGGGAAGGTAAGGAGAAACTGAACATGTAAAGAAATGTTTGTTAAAAAACGATATGACATACTATGCAAAGACAACGTTATATGATTTTCTGTCTTTGTATAATAGCATTCTCATAGGTCTTTAGATGTATTTGAGTTATATCAGCTAATTTTTATAACAATCCAGTAAGTTAGATATTTTTATCTGTACCTTTATACCAGGGACATGCAGAATCAGAGACTAGCTAGCAAGAGACTAAAGAAGCATATGTATGTTTGGCTCCAAAAAAAAAAAAAAAAAAAAAAAAAAAAAAAAAAAAAAAAAAAAAAAAAAAAAGGAAAAAGAAAGAAAAGAAAAGAAAGGAAAAGAAAAATAATCTTCAAGACTCAATCATTTTCCTCCCAAAAACATTTTTAAGCACTTAAAAAGTGTTGGGTCTCCCTCAATATATGTATGTTCTTTATCTTTTAATGCTGACCTTTGAACTATCAAGCCCTCTCTGGGAAATGCCAAATGGCAAGTCTCACTTTCAGTGGTTGCACCAGACATACTTTAACTAACACTGTCTTATTTTAACATAACTGTCTCTTAAGTAAGAACAACACAAAATAGCCCTATGAGAACTGATAGTATGTTAATGGTGCGTTTGTGGAGAGATATATCCATATATATATTTGTATGTGTAACTGACATATATATCAGAGCATACGATATGTGTGTGTGTGTGTGTGTGTGTGTGTGTATACACACATAAAATACATAGATTGATAGAGGGGGGTTCAGTCATTTAACTGAAAGGAGAAAGATCTCACATAATGATTAATGAAAATATTTCAAAGCATAATAGTCATTTTGATTCATTCATATCGCAGTATTACAAACTTATGTGCATTTTTCATTCCATATATGGGTAGAAACATAAACATGAAAAATCTAAGAATTCTCTACAATGTGAATTATTTCACCTTCATACTTGTGAGCATGAAGATGCTAAATTTGTGTTCTTTTGGCCAAAATAAATAAGATATGAAACCATGTTCTGTACCAATGAAAGTTGTTTAAAGCATGTAACAACATTAAAAAAGAACAGTAAGTTCCAGTTGGTTTGGTTAAATAATTAGTTCCTTATTATAAAACATAAATGCTTTTCAGGACAAATGCATTTTATACTGTTGGTTGAAGTATCCTAAAAAATATAATTTTATAGTGTTAAAATAATTTCTAAATCATAAATAATATTCTTCTGGACCACCATAATCATCATAAAAGAAAACAATTATCTTTTTCTTCTTATTCCATTCATGTCTTAGGCATTTTAGCTTATTAAATATTTAAAAGATAAAATTAGAAATGATTTTTTTGTTTTTCCACATTATTATGCTATACAATCAATCTCTTTAAAAACCTATAGATTTTTGTAGTAGCATATATCCTTAGTATATATGGACATATACTGATGTACATATTAGGCAAAAATTGGATTGACATATATAATTCCTTAAATAGTAGTTATATATTTATAATGTTGCTATTAAAATTGACTGGAAATGAGTGAAAAATTGAAAGACTCGATGATGAAGATGCATACTTCAGCTTCAGTTTTTGTGGAATGTTTCATAACTATCAGAAATGGAGTTGAAAGCATAAGTGAACAACTTGCTTAGACTTGAAAGTTATAGTATGAGGCTTGCTATTGTCTCATTAAGCCGATCAATAGCAGTTCTTCATTTAACAATACAGTAAGTTTTCAAAGTTGCAGCACTTTGTCCCCAAGATATGTGATACAACAATTACATATATTTTAGAAGCATTAAAGTGGTAAACATAGGTATTAGTAGGAAGAAATATAAGCTATATAAGGTGTCATTTTTCTTTCTTTTCATTATTTTGAATATGTTGAGGGCTTTTTCTTGCAGATACCTACTGTCGTAATCTCAACAAAGGGTATTCTTATTTTTAAGCTTAATAAGTGATTTCTTTTTAATATATCATGATTTTGCTAATAATGTATATCTCTAATAAAATAATTAAGAAATAATACCATCACTGGAACATCTTAATCAAACAAAGTGGTGGATAGAATCTAATATGAAGGCGAAGTTTTTATTTAAGGCACATGATTACAGATCTGCCTCATCTGGCAGATGATTTTTTTCAGCTAGTTCCTTTCCAGTTAGAGTTTCTCAAATATTTTCATGTATAAAACTCAAACCTTCCAATGAACACCTACACAAGTTTGATTTTTTCAATATTGTTACATTCATACAGGGTTGAAATGAACTAATTGAATTTATAGAATATAAAAATAAATACCTAGATGGTCATTAAAGAGGGATTTGAGTGATAATTCTTAATTTAATTGTCCTTGAACATTTATTGATTTCTATTTAATATGATCATATCTTTCCATTTTGAACACTATAATAACTCCTCTATCATTAATAAGTGCTATGGAAGGTTATTTACAAGTATTCATTATGTGTGAAAATCATAAAGAAGTCTTGTATATTAATCAATATATGATATCTAACTTATATGTACCCCCACACATCTGTCAGTTTGCCGCACTGTGGGGACTTGCGTGTTGCGATGAGGCTGAGAACTCTGCCACTGTAACCTCGGACATGAGCAAGGTTACCCATGGTGGACAGGTTTTCAGCTGAGCTTCCAGACTAAGACAGACTAGGGAGTAGGACCTGGCAAGCCACTCCCGAAACAATTAGCCATTGAATACCCTATGAATAGCAAAGAGACACTGTCAGATATAGTGCTGGAAAATGAGGCCCCCAGGTTGGAAGGCACTCAAAAGACTACTGGGGAAGAGTTGCCTCCTCTAAGTAGAGTCTACCGAGATGACGGAAATGGAGTAAAGCCCCAGGGTGCTCAACTTGCTGATGTGGCACAACTCAAAATGAGGAGAAACAACTGGAAACATCCATTAATAATTGGAACATGGAGTGTACATAGTATGAATCTAGGCAAATTAGAAATCATTATAAGAGAAATGGAGCGCATAAACATTGACATTCTAGGCATCAGTGAGCTAAAATGGACCGGCATAGGCCATTTTGAGTCAGACAATCACATGGTCTACTATGCTGGGAATGATAAACTAAAGAGAAATGGGGTTGAATTCATCATCAAAAACGACATTTCAAGATCTGTCATGAAATACAATGTTGTCAGTGATAGAATAATATCCATACGCCTACAAGGAAGGCCAGTTAATATGACTATTATTCAAATTTAGGCACCCACCGCTAAGGCCACAAATGAATAAAGGGAAGACTTTTATCAGCTTCTGCAATCTGAAATAGATCAAACGTGCAATCAAGACATACTGATAATCACTGGTGACTGGAATGCAAAGGTTGGAAACAAACAAGAAGGCTCAGTAGTTGGAAAATAGGGTCTTGGTGACAGAAATGAAGCTGGAGATCTCATGATAGAATTTTGTCAGACCAATGCCCTTTTCATGACAAATACATTTTTTCAACATCATAAACAGAGACGATACACATGGACTTCACCAGATGGAACATACAGAAATCAAATTGACTACATATGTGGAAAGAGACGATGGAAAAGCTCTGTACAAAATGTCAAAACAAGACCAGGTGCTCACTGTGGATCAGACCATCAAGTTCTCATATGCAAGTTCAAACTAAAGCTGAAGAAAATTAGAACAAGTATATGAGAGCCACGGTATGATCTTGAGTACATCCCACCTGAGTTCAGAGACCACCTGAAAAATTGGTTTAATGCATTAGACACAAATGATAGGAAACCAGAAGAGTTGTGGCATGACATAAAAGATATCATTTAAGAAGGAAGCAAAAAGTTCTTAAAAGACAAGAAAAAAAGAAAAGACCAAATTACATGTCCAAAGAGACACTGGACCTTGCCCTTGAATGTCGAGCAGCTAAAGCAAAAGGAAGACATGATGAAGTTAAGGAACTAAACAGGAGATTTCAGAAGGCAGCTCGAGAAGACAAAAACAAATATTATAATGACATGTGCAAGGAGCTGGAGGGAGAAAACCAAAAGGGAAGAACACACTCTGTGTTTCTCATGCTTAAGGAAGTGAAGAAAAAATTCAAGCCTCGAGTGGCAGTAGTGAAAGATTCTACAGGGAAAATATTAAATGATGCAGGAAACATCAAAAGAAGATGGGAAGAATACACAGAGTCATTATACAAGAAAGAATTGGTAGATGACCAACCATTCCAAGAGGTTGCATATGAAGAGGAACCAATGGTGTTGAAGGA
>VMDO01027031.1:0-25836 GCA_007922755.1 Pedetes capensis
GCTATGAGTCGGATACCGACTCGACGGCACCTAACAACAACAACAACAATTAGGTTGTAGACAGGCATAAGCAGCAGGGAATATGAAGCAGTCCCCAAACAATCAGCCATTGAAAACCGTATGAGGGTCACCATGAGTTGGACCTGACTCAAGTGTATGTAGCAACAACAACACAACAGGAAACAAAGCAGAAAGTCACCTTCCAGTAAGTTTACCATTAGACATCAGGACTCCACATGAGGCCATGAAGGGGCTCACACTTTACAGATATCCAGAGAGGAATCCCAAGAAAACCAATTTTACTCTGTTGTTGTTGTTAGGTGCCATCGAGTCAGTATCCGACTCATAGTGACCCTCTGTACAACAGGGAAAACACTATTGTCAGTGTTTCTCTGCTGTTCATAGGGTTTTCAATGGCAGAATGATTTTTGGGAGGGGGTTGCCAGGTCCTTCTCCCAAGCCTACAGCATCTGGTGTTCCCAGGTGGTCTCCCATCCAGGTACTAACCAGGCCTGACCCAGATTAGCTTCCGAGATCTGGTGGGATCAGATGCCATAGGGCTACAGCTGCAGGCAATTTTACTTTAGCCCCACCCTAATGTTATCTAGATTCCCTGGAGAATAAGGGATTATCTATAAAAATCCACCTTCAGCCACTAGGCTGCTAGTTGTCCCTCTTGACCTCTGTGGTATAACAGTGTGTCTACTTTTCCATTTCTTTTAATAAACTTACTCCTCTTTCTACTTTACAAAGTGACTCCTGACTTATTTTTTATTCCTGACTTTTGCTTTCCCTGTAAAATTCTTCTTAACAAGTGAGCAAGAACCAACGATAATTTTCCTGTAACACTGCTATGACCACTATTTCAGAATTTTAAAATGAAGAACTTAGGAAAAGATAAGATCTCAAAGGGAAAGACCATCCATTAAATTTTGACCCAAGCAGTTTAATGAATAATTCTGTGGTGCATTATTTTTGTATCTCTTTTCCCCAGACATGCGAAACCAGCATCATAAATCAGTTTTGAGGCATAGCCCAGTATATCCTTTGACCACATATATGCTATAAAACTTCTGTGCAGCTCCACATCTGTATTTTGATGTCAAATTTCTTGGCATTCCTTAGGGGACTGATGGAAACACAAAAATGTACTGCATAAAACCTCTAAGAGCTCCAGCTGTGAGGTAAGTAGGCTGAGGATTAGCTGAGTTAAAGGGAACTCAAAGTGTCCACACAAAGTGCCCACAAAGTTAGTAGAATTTTGGATGCTACCACCCTCATTAGCACTGGACTGTATTACAGCTAACAGATTTAGATGCCAATGTTTCGTATCCAAACCCCTGAGAAGTGCTGGAAGGTTTTCAAGTGATGCCAGATGAGAGGTTATTTGGATGGGCCACATAGAACAAATTCAATGGAAAGAAAATGCAAATGCATTTTGAATAGTTGTACTTATATCTCTAGAACAGCAACAAAATGGGAGAGTAATTTAGCAACACAAATTTGCTAGGATGCCTAACTTTACAAAGGAAAAAGAGGCTTCATAGAATATACTGAACTTCTTTTTCCAGTATTTCCTGTAACTAGCATGGGGCCATTCTGAACCTGCCTTTGTGTAGCTAATGCTGAGACAACTCTCTGGGAAGCAACTGCTCCAAGAACTAAATGATATCACAGTTAAACAGAGAATATGGCTTGTGAAAGGAAATTAAAAGCTCCAACAGTCAATTATTTAAATGGTAAAGAAAGCTCAGCGAATTGTCCCTTTGCAGACCACACATTTTTTCCCTCACAAATGTCATTTAAAAAAGCTGCCTATCACTGTACTGTAAGGGAAATATTCACACTTCCTCATTGCATAGTGAAAGCAAAGGCATAAGATGATGATTACTAGGCTTGCTACTGCTAATATGATTGCCTTGCTATTCAATGTTTTCATAGGATATTTCAGTATGTTATGAATGAAAAGAACATATGTTATAGTGTTAATCAAGCAGGAGAGAATAATTTTCACATGCAATTCAATTAAAAAGTGGTAGAATGTATAGTATCATATTTGCTTCAGTTTTGCATCAAGAATATTTAGGAAAAAATATTTAGGAGTAGATGATGCTAATGCATTAGCTAATCTCATATAACAAATCAAAACTCTGACAATAGTATATTCATTAATTAAAAAGCAATTATTGATCACCTATTTTCTACATGGCACTAACATTATGATAAGAGCTGAGAACTCGTATCAGTGAAAAAAATATCAACTTCCACAGATAATCACAGCCTATGGTAGTTTCTGGAATACACACAGGGAGGCATTCATCAGGCCTAATGCATTATAAAGACACTAACCCAGAGACAGAAGGGATGGGTGATCATGAATGTCTTCTAGAATACTATATCTGAACTAGTTACAATATTAGAGAGAGAAAATTCCATAACAATGTTAATTGTTGAAGTCATAGCAAGTTTAAAATTATACAGGATTAAAAAAGGCATGATAGTTTTAGAAATGGTGATTATTTCAATACTGATTGAGGAAAGAATATATTTAGCAAAGTTATGAAAAGAATAAACAGGCAGGTAGGTGCTGAGTCATAACAGACTAGAGAATGTGATTTTATTGTTAAGGGGTGATGGGTATCTGCCTGCCATGTTCATTGCTCTCATGTAAATATCAGTCTGTTGTTGTTAGGTGCCCTTGAGTCAGTATCAGACTCATTGCGACCCTATGTACAACAGGTGAACACTATTGTCAGTGCTTCTCTGCTTTTCATAGGGTTTTCAATGGCAGATTGATTTTTGGGAGTGGGTTGGCAGGTAGATATGATTTACCCTGAAGGGGTAGGTAAGATTTACAAAAACAAAAAATCATTAACCTATAGAAGGGCTCAAGAAATGTAGCATGAGTCCATGCTACTAGAAACAAAGGTATCCCATAAAATGTTCCTCATGTCCAGCAAAGAACTAAAATTATAAAGTATTTTGATATATTATGTAACACTATCTTTTAGTTCAATAATCCTTGCCAAACTCCACTGACATATAGTGCTTCATGGGATTAGTACCTTGGAAGGAAGTGATTAAAGGGAAATTTACTTTCTTTGCCTTGCTTTCCCACTTGGTCTGGGTGTAGGAAAAGAAAAGACCTGTAGTGAAGAGCCAGAGACCATAGAGGAAAAGTGACTAAGAAAAGGTAAGCCCTCAAGAACCCTGGATGTATTAATAGCAGATAGTAGTTAGGATTAAATTTCAAAGGTTTTAGAACATTTTTTTCCACATATGAAACTGAGAAAAAATGAAGTTTGTAAAAAAAAAAAAAAGGTGAAGATTCAGGGAGATAAGTTTGGCAATCAGGTGTAAAATGGATTGAAAGGGAACAAAATGAGAAAGAGTTAAGAGTTAGAAAGCAATTATAAGAACCACAGACAAAAGTGTTGACAGTTCGCTTTAAAGAAAAGTCAGTGAAAGAGAGAAGAGGGGAAGACAGAATTATTATGGATATAAAATATCTAGGACTTATAGAAAGCCTGACCAAAAGTGGAGTCAGATCTGATACCTGGATGACACTACCAACTGAGATTGAGGATGTAGGATATTGTTTTCGGTGTGGTGAGGAGGTGAGGAGGAAGGGATTAGAAATGCTATTTTGCATAAATTGATTTTTATATGTCCCCTGGAAAGCCAGAAAGTAAGCACACATGCCCAAAGAGGTCAAATTTCAGGTTGAGGTAGGTCACATTAGACCTACTGTAAGGGGTGGATTGATTCATCTTGAAGTAGAAAGTTTGTACTGCAGGAAGGAATGGTATATGTCTGAGGAAATTGGATATCTTTGGGGAAGAACAAATAAGATATAAACAATGAATGACAAACCGATCTATTCCTAAATACAGCCCACAGAACCTATTATGCAGTGTTAAGAGATGAGGCCTAACTCCAAGGAAATGTGTCCCTCTTACAAAAAGCCATCTGACAGAAGTCAGAACGTGTCAATTCAAGTTTCATGCCTTATGTGGCTTGTCACCAGTGAGCATCACTAACGGTAGGTAATCATTTTGTAGTGGTTGATTTGGAGCAGGGAAACCAATGTAAAGTTAAAGAGAAGGAGAAAGAAAAGAAAAGAATAATAGTGCTAGTTGAAATTCTCCCCTCTCAGAATGCAGAAAGGAGATAAAGTTTCCCTGATGTCCTTATGGCAGACAAGAAGCAAAGCTTATTATATACACATTTCAAAAGCTGCTTCCAGATTCCCTGTGTTACTTGTGCAGCAACACCAAACTTCCTTACAAGGAAAAGATGTCAGATAGTTTTTAAATCTGAAAAAAGAAAAAAACCACCCTAGTGTTTCCCTTTCACCGAACAAGATTAACAATGCTCTGAATGTGCTTCTTCAAAGTGATTCAGCCCCAGTCCAATCCAGACTTCTCCAGGCCCCAGCTCATTTCATAAAAGAAGAAATAAATGGTTGATAAAATATCAGCAAGTATCTCAAGGTTGGCTGGGGATGAGCCATTGGTAGAAACAATGTTCAGCCTGTTTGTTACTTTCTGCCTGCAGCATTCCTGGAGTTAGAATTTTCAACTGTGCTTTGAGATTATTAGCTCAAAAATCAATCTTGGAGGTCAGTGATTACAAAGCTGTCTGCTCTAAACAATATGAACGAATCTGAGCCATCAAAATTGCATAAAATATTGACAAAGTACATATATATCAGCTAACATCATGCTCAATTAAGAAAAGAAATTGGGGCTTGAAGATTAATTGCCTACATTTTCTTCTACTTTGATTTGGGACTAGTAAATTTAAAATGTCATCAGTTTTGATTTCAGAATTTGCAAAATTTCTTCCTTTCCTCTTACATCAGTGTTTCAAGATGAAGTATGAACATCTAATCTGTATCTTAAATAATAGTACTGTTATTAAAATGATTGATTTATTTACTCAATATCCAGATAATGCCTGTTATGTGCACTGTGGTGAGCCTTAACACCTAAGGACAAATGCATGACATAGCCACAACACACAAGAAACTTACATTCAAATAGAGCTACCAATTGTATAGTCTGCTACAATTATATGATAATGGAGAATTTCAGGAAACTGTGTGAACACTTTGGAGAGATAACTACCTGCCACATCAATATCCTTTGATTTGCATAAGACAGTTCTGAAAGTCATTTCACCTTAAAAGTTCTAAGGGAAGAAGCAATAAAAAATTAATATTATTTTATAAATTCACAAAACAGCATATCTTTTAGCATAACAATTAAGGAATTTTTAAAACTGAAGGAAAAGAAAGCCTACACTGTAAGTTTTGTGAGGTTAGAAACCACAAAGGCTGTTTTTACCAATGCATATTTAGGATACAGCACATAGTGTGGCATATAGCATGTACTAACATTTTAGGTAGGTATGTGGGAATTAGTATATGAAATACCATGATTTTTTTCAATGAGATGGTGGTGCATGCAGTGAAACTGGTATACATGCTTATTATTATAATTACTTATAGTATTTTTTATTGAAAAACTATTGTGTCTCAAAATCCTTATGTATAATTATGGATATCATTCTTAACAGTTTACTATAGGCTACATGATTTAAAGAAAGTACTGTTTTTTTCATAACATGGATCTGAGGAAAGAACATGTGAAATGAGGATGCTAAGGCCTACAGCCAGCAGCTGTACCACTGCGGCACCTCATCCTGTCAGATCTTGGAAGCTAAGCAAGGTTGGAACTGGTTAGCACTTGGATGGGAGACAGCCTGGGAATACTGAGTGCTGTAAGCTTTGGAAAAGAACCTGGCAGCCCACTTCCAAAACATTCAGCCATTGAAAATCCTATAGATAGCAGAGAAGAACTGACAATAGTGTTTCATCTATTGTACATAGGGTCTCTATGAGTCAGGCACTGACTTGATGGTACCTAACAACAACAACAACAACAACAACAACAACAACAACAACTAGGCCTACATAGGTTAAGTAGCTGTCAAATATCACATCCCTAGGAAGATTCAGAGCAGGGATATAAACTCATGTTTGATTTTGAGACAAATTTCCTTTCTGCTAAACCAAAGTCATTTTTTTTATAAATAAATTAGTTATTTTCACCTACATGTTTTATTTTGTCGTAGTTGTTAGGTGCTGTCGGGTCAGGTTCAACTCATTGGGATCCTATGTGCAACAGATTAAACACTATCCAATGCTGTTCTGTACCCGGCACTATTATCAGTGCTTCTGTGCTATTCATAGGGTTTTCAATGTCTAATTGTTTCAGGAGTGGGCTGCCAGGTCCTTCTCCCAACCCTACAGCAACCCATATTCCCAGGAGGTCTCCCATCTATGGACTCACCAGGCCCAACCCTGCTTAGTTTCTGAAATCTGATGACATCAGATGCCAGAGTGGTACAACTGTAGCCACATGTTATTTTAGTATTCATTATGTAAAACGTATTGTCATTACTGCTCAGTAAACATTGAAAATGTATAAAGTTCCTAAAATAGAATGAGAAATGCCCAAACACATTTCATTGTTAAGTGACATATTAATCTAAATATGAGTATAATACTTTGCATAGTGGGATGAATACTGGCAGTAACATTATACCTTGTATTATAGAAAATAGTATTTTAAGAACAAACGTATTTCATAAGTAAATAAACTCTTTAAAAATAATTTGACCTTTCAGAGACAGGTGTTTCTTTCCAGGATATGTTGCTTGGAGTTCGGGGAGGAATGACATGGACAATTTCTGCTTCTAACCTTTTTTGATATGACTTTTCTTATTACTATGCTAAAACCAAGTGCTCTTAGCACTAAAGATTACACTTTTATGCACAAATAGTAGTTCAAATTGATGAATCCACGAGGAAATTATTGCTGGAAGGCCTTACTGTTATTTTGCTCCACTCCTCAACATTATGCTAAAGAAATTGAAAGTCATACATATAAGTCCACCTCATCATTTTTGGATACATTTCAAAGCCAGGAAATACATATTACAAGTAAGAATCCAGTCAACAAAATAGAATAGACATTGATGAGTCCTGAAAATGAAAGAAAACCAGTATCACTAGGAGGTAAATGTTTTTCACTCATGTAAAGGAACACTGCATGGTGCCTCATGCTAAAAAAATCCCAAAGGTTAATGCTCTTGGGGAGGTTATCAGGTATTTCTCCATAGAAGCATCCATAGGAAACATAGACGAGACTAAAAGTTTTAATTACCCATTACATACAGATATATAAACTACATATATGTAAAAATGTATTCAAAATTTCAAATTAGAATATCTTCTGCCCCAAATTTCTGATTCCCTCTAAACACACACACATACACACATACACATACACACTCACCTAGGTCTTGTAGCCTGAAGTTAAGCATTGGAAAGCAAGTAAAAGGTTGACATGAGAAAAGATGTTGTTGTTGTTGTTGTTGTTAGGCACTGTCATGTTGGTGTCTGACTCATAGCGACTGTATCTACAACAGGCGAAACACTATTGTCTGCTTTTCTGCTATTCATAGGGTTTTCAAGGGCGAGAAAAGATGTAGGGGGTATGAAAAAAAGGAAAAAAGTGAGGAAGAAAGAAGATTCTTTTTGAGTGAGGCTATGGATATTTCCTTCAAAACTTTCCTGAGAGATTATTGTAGATTTCCTAGGCAGATAGAGAGTACTCAAACATGGCAGGTCTCAGAGCCCATCTAGTCCTCTTGGAGGACTAACCTCTATCATCTGACACAACTGACCCTTGCCCTACATGCAGGTACCTCACTCTTCCCCCTTCCCATCGAGTGAGCCAAGATGGCACTGGCCAGCTCAGGTTTCCTCCAGACCTAATTGGCTAAGCTCCATCTGCCTCCTCATTGGACAAGCCCTTGCCCTCATGCCACCCACAAGCCCTTCCCTGATTGGCCAACTGTCATTTCTTGACTATTGGATGACTGTTGGCTTAAGGAGATAAAAGCCCCTGACCCCAGAGCTCAACAGCTCTACTTGTACAACACCTAAGGAGGGCTCAGTCTGTCCTCTGGTCCCAGAAGGACCAGAGGCCTGACCTTACCTGACCCACCAAGCCTTCTGCCTACCCTTAACCTGCCTTCATCCTTTAACCAACCAGCTTCCATCCTTGCCTCTACCTACCTGCCTGTGTCCTCTGGATCTTCATCTTCTCCTCTTCAACCAATGAGTGCTTCCAGTGCTTTGAGAGGCAAGCCTCCGAGAGTCAAGCTCAGGGCCTCCGAAGTGGCAAGGACTGCAGACCAGATGAGCAACGACATCCAGGAGTCCTCACCCCAGCAGCAGGGATAATCGCTGAGTGCCTTCCTCTCCCATCTCCCTTCTCTGCTCCAGCCTTCTACCACCTACCCTTTCCCCATCCCTGTTAATAAACCTCTCTTGTTTTATACTCCTGTGCGTGATACTCTGTTCCCTGGGTTCAGTCTCTCACAGGGTACGGTGTTGTGGAACCCAGTTTCAACACACAAGGCAGAGGGTCAAGGGTCCTAGTCCAGCTTTCCCCAACAAAAGATGCATACTTTATAGTGCAAATTATTAAAATAAAGTTTGGAAAATAATATTTGAGTAAATATTACTTGAATAAATATTACTTGAATAAATATTAGTTGAATATTACTTGAATTATTTGAATAAATATTACCCATGGATAATTAGAAGTCAAATGTGCAAAAATATATATTTTCATCCTTATACACTAAGATGAGCATAATAGAATGTAAATAACACCTTCTACATTCTAAATTATTAAAAATTACTTCTATCAGCCTTCACCACTTGCCATCAATTGCATATTTGAATCAAGAATTAGATACACCAAAATTATACATAAATATTAAAATTACTTACATGAAAGCAAGGTAGAAATATTGCCCTGCCTGATGCAAAGAGAAACAAAGAGACCGTATTACGGTTGAGAGACGATTTGCAAGTAAAATTGTAGCTGGTCTCATAAAATCCACTTTTCAGAGAGCAGTCAGGGGAAAAAGGTAAATTTAAAAGTATTTGAATCTGGGGAAGTCATGAACTATGCTATTTTAGAAGTTAGGAAACCAAGTTACCAACCCTTCCCTTATAAAGCATATTTATTGCTATTTTTATTACTGATGCTTCTTCTTCTCATGTTGTGCAGACTGTTTTCCCTTCATTTATAGAAAAAGTAATAAAACAAAAGGCCTGAGCACCTGTCTTTGACACCATCAACCAGGGGCATAGCTGGTGATTTTATTCTGCGCCTGCAATGCTGCCATTGGGGCCCACAGTAAGATACATTTAATGAATTAATTTCTAGTTATCACAAGAAAGGCAAATGTTAAATTCCTATATGTTAAATTCCTGAGTCTATTTGAGATAGGACATAGTGATAAAGACAAACAACTCTGGATGCAGGCCAGGCCCTAAGACAGAAAGGTAAGAGGAAAAATAATGAGAAAGTTGGTTTCCAAAAGAAAATAGTGGCTGGCAATGTCAAAGAGGACTGATGGTTCCAATGCAAAAAAGGTGCTCAAGGGATGAAATCATGCAACAATAATCTCAGTATATTGTTGTTGTTGTTGTTGTTGTTGTTGATATAGGTATTATAAAATTGTTATTTCCCCTTAAATAGAAAAATATATATAATATGTGATTATCCATGATGTATCTTAAAGTAGAATGTACTGACCAGTGTCAGATACATCACAGTTTAGGAAAAAGACAGAAGCATCTAATGAATGTGGCAATTTGGAGTTTAAGTGATAGTCATAAACCAACATGGCAGTAAAAGCTGTATTAAAGTGGATTGATGGATGAATGCATAGTAAAAATATGAGTGCTACAGGTGCAAGAAAAAAATAATAGAAATTAGGAACTGGCTTTAAAGTGAATGAACTAGACATAAACATAAACCTATGGAAGATTTTCATTATTTGAGATGTATGGAAAAATAAAACATGAATATGTTTAAATGCTGAAAGAATGAATCAATCAAAAGAGAACAGCTAAATGTACAGAAGATACAAATTCTTGCCAAACAAAAGGCTGCCCTTAATAGGAATGTTGAATTAGTGGCACATGCCTATAATCCCAGCTATCTGGGAGGCAGTGGCAGGAGGATCACAGATAACACGCCAGAGGCAGCCTGGATAATTTAGTGAATCCCTGTCTCCAGATTAAAAAAAAAAAATTAAGAAATGACTATGGGTGAAGCTTGCCTGCAGCCACAGCCCTGTGGCAACTGGTCCCATCAGATCTTGGAAGATAAGCAGGGTCAGGCCTAGATAGTACTTGGATGGGAGACTGCCTGGGAACACCAAGTGCTGTAGGCTTGGGAGAAGCATCGGGCAACCCACTCTCAAAAACCCATCTGTCATTGAAAACCCTATGAACAGCAGAGAAGAACTGACAATAGTGTTTCCCCCCTTGTATGTATGGTCGCTATGAGTTGGATACTGACTCCAGGGTACCTAACAACAACAACAGGTTGTTTTCCAAGTATTTCCTTGCTGATACAGTGTACATATAGTTGCTATTGTTGTTGTTAGGTGTCATAGAGTCAAGTCTGACTCATAGTGACTCTATATACATACAAGCAAATGAAACGCCACCATACACTATGCCAAAGACTGCAAACAGTCTTTTCGTGTTTGATCCCATTGTTGCAGCCACTGTGTTTCTTCTCATTTTGAGTCAAGCCACATCAGCAACTGGAGGTCCCAGGGGTTTACTCCTTTCTCATCATGAAGGTTGACTCTACTTTAAGGAGGCAACTCTTCCCCAAGTATTTTGAAGGCCTTCCAGCATTTTCTGACACTATATTTGATAGTATGAGAGAAGGGCCTGGCAATCCACTCCTGAAGCAATCTCAAAACAATCAGCCATTGAAAACCCTATGAAGGTCACTTTGAGTCTGAACCTGACTTTATGGCACCTAATAACAACACCAAAAATATTTGACAATGCTTCTCTGCTATTCATAGGGTTTTCAATGGCTAGTTGTTTCATTGTTTCAGGAGTGAGCTGCGTGGTCCTTCTCCCTTGCGTGTCTTAGTCTGGAAACTCAGCTGAAACCTGCCCACCATGGGTACCCCGCCTGGTATACTGGTGGCGTAGTTTTCAGTGTTACAGCAACACACAAGCCCCCATGACACGACAAGCTGACAGATACATGAGGAAATGTATATATTACTGTAGTATAATTAGTATATAATATAATTTTGTTTATATGTTATATTTAGTAAAAAATGAAAGGAAGAAAGCTAGGAAACTAGAGGAAGAAATCTGTTAATGCTCAACTCTATAATTCTAAAACTTGTTAATTATTTGATCTTGGGCAATGCATTTTTTGAGATACCTCTTACAATATTTATGGCTATTTGGAAGACTGAATAAAAATGCTTGTATTAAGTGCACATAGCCAGTTGTATAATAAATATTATTCATTTTCTTTTAAAGTAGGTATTACTAAGATCATTTTATTTTATATAAAATACTAACAAATAATTATAAGAAACTAAATTATGATTTTAAAATGTTATCATATTTATTATGTATTTTCTTAGAGTGCATTATGTTACCATATGACCTGGTAAATATTTAATAACTTCCAAAGTGACCCTAAACTTCAATGTTTTTGCCTCAGTAAACAAAAATATGTTGTGCTTGTTATACAGCTCAGAATAGAGAGTGGTATAATTTCCTCCTGGCAGTACATGAATATGAGTAATTGTAATTCAAAACTTGCTTTAAATGAAATATATATTTAATATTGGGAGCACACAAAAAAATTGAGGTTAAGAGAATTAGATGTCAGCTACATATATGATTTTCAGTAAAAGGGCAAACATTCTTATAGTACTAATGAAAATATAAGACACTAGCCAGTGTCACACTCCTGTAATCCCAGTGATTTAGGAGGTGGAGGGAGGAGGGTCATGAGTTTAAGGCCAGAGAGAGGCTGTGTATCTTAGTTGAAGTGGCCCCCAAAAGCCCTTCCTTAAATATCCCCTTTTCCCTCTAGTTGCTTAGCTAATGGTCTCTAGTTTTATAAGTAATTTGTAGATTTTGTTTTCTATAATTCCTGATTATAATGAACAGGGCCAAATCCAGGGAGGACAAAGGAGTTTTGTTTACCAGCCCTTTTCCACAATCAACCTTCTCAGATAGAAGTATCATAGATCCTTCTACATGGAAAAACCTCAAACTCTCATATACCTGCTGAAGTCTATAATCCAAACTCCTAAACAGACTTGGCCAGACTATAAGCAACTCCTCTTGGCAATATTCAATACCAAGGAGCACCTCAGAATAATCTGGGCTGCCCATCACTGGTTAGAAACTCACCCTCCCCAGGGGACCATAGATGCCCAGGTGTATTTGTGAGATTAATTTCCAGAAACAGCCACACTGGGATCCAAATACACCTGAGGGACAAACAAATCTGCAGATCTCTCAGCCTGAACTCCTGGAAGTGTTAAAGGAAGGAGGGGAAAAGGCTATGTACATGGGAAATTTTTCAGAAGTGCTTCAGAGGACCCAAGAGAGTCCAAGCCAGTTTTATGAGAGATAGTGTGAAGCATTTTGCCTATTCAGGCCATTTGATCCAGAGGTAACTGAGAAACAGTAAATGGTAAATGCTGCCTTTGTGAGGCAATCTCAAGGGGGCATTAGGCAAAAATTACAGAAACTAGAAGGATTTACAGGGACAAACATCTCCCAGCTTCTTCAAATAGCTACAAAAGTCTATGTTAACATAGATATGGAGGAAGAAAGAAAAGCCAATAAAAGATCTAGAAAGAAGGCAAGTCTTTTGGCAGCAGCCATTACAGAGAAAGGAAATGATCTCAACGAGGAAGAGGAAAAAGATGAGGAAAAAGAAATCCTAGACCAGGGAATGATATCCAACAAAGGCTAGGAAAGGACCAATGTGCTAAATGTAGAAAGAGGGGCCACTGGATAAACAAGTGTCCAGAAAGTGAGAGGCAAGGTACTGGAGATATCAGGACAGCCACATGAGAATGATGCTATAAACAAGGAAAGTCAGAAAGAAACCTCATCAGGCTGACAGGGGCTGAAGGCTATGATAAATAGGGCTGACTGGGCACCATCATTTTGGGACCCCAGGAGCTCATAGATACATTAAATGTAGGGGGCCAACTGATAGACTTTATAGTGGACATAGATACTGAACACTGTCATTACTCAACCCATTGGATCACAACCCAAGAAACCAGGGAAGCCCCCCGTTAAAATTTACTAATAGACTTTACTGAGCTGCCTCGAGTTAGAGGCTATGGATACTTATTACTGATGGTCTCTACCTTCTCAAGGTGCATAGAAGCCTTCCCAACCCACATGCAGAAAGCATGAGAAGTGGTCAAAGTACTATTAAGAGACATTATATATAGATTTGGCCTGCCTTTGACTTTGGGATCAGATAAAGGACCAGCATTTGTATCTAAGGTGGTTCAGGAACTCACCAGGTTGCTCAAGATTAGATGGAAGTTACATACTGCCTACTGGCCAAAAAATTCAGGGACAGTGGAACCCATGAACTGGACTCTTAAACAAGTGATAAGGAAATACTGTCAGGAGACATATATAAGATGGGATCAGGCCTTGCCCATGGTCCTCCTCCCTGTCAGGTGCACCTCAAGTTAATTTGGTATTTAACCTATTAGATTATATTCAGCTGGCCACCCTCAATTATAGGTCAGATGAGAGGTGACCTCTCGGAGTTGGGAGAGAGAACTCTGTAGGGACCATTGCAGGCTTTTGGAAGAGCCATGCAGGATATTCATGGATGGTGACAGGAAATAGTACCCATAAATTTAACTGACCCTGTACACCGCTTTAGACCAGGTGGTCTTGTCTGGCTTCAAAAATGGAATCCAACCTCATTGGGGCCCATATGCAATGGACCACATGCTGTATCTTGCCTAACACCACTGCTGTTAAAGTTGCAGTAGCAATGCCTTGGCTTCATCACAACTGTCTATAGCCTGTTTCCTCAGAGGGGTGGACCTTCCAGCAGGACTCAGAATATCCAACCCAAGTGATGCTGTGCAGAAGTTCTGCTGCTGCATCAGACAATGAGAAAAGCTGCAGCCCTGCTCTAGTCACACCAGAAGTTCATTAGTCTATGCATGGCATAAGCTTGAGGATGAGTCAACATGGGCCCCTATTTTACAGACTGATATTTGTACCCTTGTGCACATCTATATAGAATAAAGTAAAAGGGAAAATTTCAGGGGGATTCAAACAGTACATAATAAATATCTGAACCACCATAGGGAGGCTTACAGAAAAAAAACATACTGCCACATGGCTTACCACTTTGGCTAAATATCAGACCCTGCCAACTGGAGAGCCATCAGCATATGTGAGGCTACATGATGATGATGATGATGCTTTTAATTAAAAAAATATATATAAGAAGCTTCAAAGGTGGGAAATGAAGTGAGCCCAAGAAGCCTCTCCTTAAATATCCCCTTTTCACTCCAGTTGCTTACCTGATGGCCTCTAGTTTTGTATGTAACTCATAGATTTTATTTTCTGTAATTGACTGATTTTATTACTGATTATTGTACCTTGTGAGCTCATTTAGCTCTTCACCAATGAAGTAGTCATTGTTAATGACTCAGGAATTCAAGTTTTGTATAAGCTCCTATTTTCTGTAAGTTAAAATCTCAAGAATATTCTTCTGAATGATTTCAAAACTCTATAACATCAAGTCTCTGTTCCCTACCCCTCACCATCTGTAAAAGCCTCCCTTTTGTACTGCCTACAAGACCGATCAATGGAATGCATCCCTCCTGGGTAACCATGGCAACTAGATTGCTAAATTATCAGATAGAGTTCCTGACTCTATATTTGCTATTTGCCCTAAAAGCTCACCAGAGAGTGCCTTCTTTGTTGGTTTTTCACCCTTTTCTGCTTGTGAGACCCTCTTAAATATCAAGTTATTTACTAGTGATGTTCTCCTTGTGTAATCTGTGTGGCTAGATTTTCACAGCCTTGCAGAGGGACTACCCCTCTACTGAACTCCTTAAAGAACCTAGCCTGCCATCGTCCATTTGGTTGGCTCTCTGGAGACTTCTAGGGCTAATTGCTAATAATTAATAAATCTTCCTGAACATTAATAATTGCCCTTCAGTTCTCTCCTTTCTCATGATTCTGCTACACATGAGATCCTGTCTCAAGATAAAAATATGCAAAATTAGGTTAGTGGTGTAGATCAGGTTAGAGCTCTTGTAAAGCATGTGTGAAACACTGGGTTCAGGCCCGCAGTACCACAAAAAAAAAAAAAAAAAGAAAGAAAGAAAGAAAATATAAGATATTACACTTACAAATAAACTAGAAAATTCCATAAGAAACATAATAGAAGTCTGAAACAAAACTAATATGTACCTTATTTTAGAAAGCTAGATTATAGTATTTCAGTTGCTTATGTGTTTATTAATTGAATAAAATAGTAAAATATCAGCAGAATATTGTAAATTATTTAGAAAGAAATTTGCAGGAAACATTTAAAATAACCTGTCTAGTAATTAAGAGAAATTAGTTTTAATCTCAAAAATATATTAAAATTTGTTAGGTAGTAAGATAGGCCTTAGCAGGCAATATGGAGGAAATGGGGACTAAAAATGACTTCTACCATGTGGACATGATGAATGAAGCCATGTGGGATTCAAATCTTTAAAGGACTTTGGAAAGCCATTTTCTAATGGGCCTCATGCCCTAGTCCAAGCCATTGAGACATTTTGCAAAACAAAGACCCTAGTTTCCAAACAACCTAATCCACAGAAAAAAAGCTTTTCCAGTGGAGCTTTAACCCTTTCATTTAAGGCTCATGTCACAAGAGGTTCCCAGAGCAGGGTACTTAGTGTTGATGTCCCACTGGGCATACTATAGCTTGAATAAAATTGGAGGGAACATGCTCCCAACTTCTCTTCGTTCACTCTTCTCTCTCCTTTCTCTTCACTTCTTGTCCTCCGTTCTCCTCTTTCTCCTTGTGGAAAGTTATGTGCATGCCTCCCCTTCTCAGGAGTGGCTTCTCTGGAGTCTGCCATCTTTTCTGCCTATTAAAGGCACTTCTCCATATAGAAGTCTGTTTAAGATATCATCTGCTGCCACTGGCCTCCCAGACCTGTGCTCCCTTCCCAATCTGTTCCTTGGTAACAAATTGAATTGCACATGTGGACAATAATAATTTAGTAGAATATGATAGAAAAAGCAAAGGAATCCCAAACATATGGGGATTTTTCAGTACATGATAAGAGGATTATCTCAAAACACTAGGAAAGAGCTTGATTATTCAGTGGATAATGCTGATAGTTTTTGGCCATTTCCACAAAAATATGGAGGTACATGGCTACTTTCATACTCCTAGGTTAATTAATGTTAAGTACAATAAAAACAAGTCATCACATGTTAAAAGGATAGACTTTTTAACAATTTTGAAGTGTGACCACTTTCTCTAAAGTTAATTAAAGTTACTGAAATTAAAAGGAAAACATTGTATAGATATTTCGATCTATGATCAAATGACTGAAAAATATATAACTTTCCTTGGTATCAAAAGCTGTCACTAGCAAATTCGAACAATTATTTTGACTATTTGGGGAAAAAAAAGAAATCTGATGTTTCACAAAAAAATGAATCAAACTTGAAACAAATATATGAGCATATTTAGGGTTTTTTTGTTTTTTTATTTATAAATGTTGGGGTACAGAGTAATAAGACTTTTGCTACTTCCGTTATGGAACTATTATATTACTTTCAGATACACATTCATCAAATTACATATATTATAGAACCATTTGATTAATATGTAATAAAAATCATATGCGTGTGGAAGAAAAAGATGATGGATGTGCATATTTTTGCAATTGTTTTGAAGCACAGTTGTGCAATACCAACTACAATTGAAATTGTGCATACTCATTGACTCAAGTATTCTTTGCAATGTATACCCAAAAGGAAATTGAATCAAAAATCCAAAAGCAGGTACTCAATGATGGTCATTTCAGCATAATCTTTAAATACTACAATGTACAACCAAATCAGGCTCTTGAAAAACTTTATGATACAGGTGTAAATTTGAAATGATGAAGTTACCAAATATTTAGAAAAGAAAGGAAGAGAAAGAAGAACAAGGAGTTGGAAAGTGAAGGACAAGAGAAAAGGCCAGAAGAGGAGGGAGGAGGAAAAGTGAGAAGACAGGGAGAGAAGAAAGTGAATGATATCCAAATGAGACAGTAAACTTCAGGGGAATATATAATGCATAGATAAAAGAACATCATAGGCTATTTTCTGGCAAATGATCAAAATTTAGGAAAGGACTGTAAGACAAGCTAGTTACAGTAATTACATTCAGAAGTAGAAATGAAGCAGCTTGAGTAGGGAGGATGTGAGAACTTGACATCTTTAATTTTTTCCTCTATAGTGTTTTTTTTTTTTTTTTGACATTTTACACAGATTTTTTTCTTCTAACATGAAAGATGAATTAAAGCTATTGAAACTTTGCTAGGACAAAATATTGGTTTATATCCTCAGACCAAGATAAACACATCAGTGTGCATGCATGCATGTGTGTGTGTTTGTCACAAATATTTAAAGCATGCAGAAAAGGACTAAAAAGAAATAACAAAACCTCACATATGTTTATTAGTTTAATAAAATATCAAGCAAAATATCAGCAGAATATGCATAGTCAGGTAAGGATGCCATAACCAGATACCATAGACCAAGTGGCTTAAAAAGTAAAAAGCTATTTTTCTCACAGCTCTGGAAGCTGAAAGTCTGATATCGGGGTGCCTGTGTGGTCAGGTTGTGGTGAGGACTCATTTCCAAGTTTCAGACTTCCCACTGTGCCCCTCACAAGAATAGTGAGAAAAACATCTCTCTGTTTCTTCCTCTTCTTATAAAACTGTCAATTCATTTGCATTAGTACCAGGGAATCAAATCCACACAAAAAATTAGATTCAGGTTCAGATAGGGGTTCAATGTTAAAATTTAGAGTGTTTGGGTTTGGTTTGTGTTAAGGTTTAAATCCTATGTATAGATAGCAAGTCTTCAAACCCAAACTCAAACTCTAAACCAGTTTGAATACAAGCATTTTTGAAAGTTTGTCTGAGCCCAAGTGTAAACCTGAACCTGCACTATACTCTAGTGAAAAATTAGGCTAGGGTTCAACTTTATTCATTTTTTTTGTACCATTAGCTATTTAGTAATTTTAAAAATACTTTGAAAAAATGTTATTCACCTATGTACATACAGGGTTAGCATTGTAAACCCAAATCTGAACTGAATCTAAACACTGTGAATTTTAACATATTGCACCTGCATCCAAACCTGAACTCAAGTTTTCAGAGTTTAATGTCCTTAGAACCCAATTCTTCTAATATCATTTAGTCTTATTTCCAAAAACCCTTTCTCTACAATAGTAACTTTGACAATCAGTGGTTCAGCATATGAATTTTAAGCAAAACTGTCCATTTCAAATATATATTCAATATATATATAAATAATTTGCATATTTCTATTTATATATGAGAATGTAAATATCCAGATAGGTACCCACAAATATATTCAGACAATATTTATGAATTTATTTCTAAAGTATATTCTTGAATAAATTCCATTTAGTAGATACTCCTAGATTATGGAGCTGCAAAAATGAAAAAGAGCTTAATATACACTATCATAAAAAATACCAAAAGTATGGAGTGGCCTAAAATATCTAAATATTAAGCAAGGAGAAAAGGAAGTTGAGGGGATGAGAGGGAGAGAGATAAACGAAAGAGTCAGAGAGAGATTCCAAAGTTTGAATACAAAAGCATATTGTTCTTCTGAGTGAACTCAAAGCTTACGCTATAGATAATCATTATATATACATATTCATTATATATATATATATATATATATATATATATATATATATATATATATATAATGTGGTTGTAATGGTTGTACAATTGCACTTTGAATATATATCTTCATGAAGATTTATTAACAGAAAATATTCTTTAGAAATGATGCTGCATTACTAATCTTGATTGCAGAATGTATATTAAAATGATAAACTGACTAAATGAAAAGTTCCATAAAGCTCACATCGAATGTTTGGTTTTATTAGCGTCATACTCAGGAACTTATGTAGTACAGTGTATTACCCACAGAAGAATTAAATAAAGCAAGATTAGCCTCCAGGTAAATATTTGTGTTTCTAATAGCCCTATTTTTCTCTCTCCATACTCAGTGCTGCTTTTAATGACACTAAGGAATATTTTCACTACAATTTTTTTAAAAAAGTTATGAAAATAAAAGTAACATTTAGCTATTCTAAGGAACATTGATTCTAGTATATTTTACTCACTAAATTTTATGACCAATTTTATAACTAATGTCATGATTGGAAATGTATACAGTCCGCTATATTACTGTTATTAAATTGCAGAAAACATCAGGCTAAACATGAAATTTATTGCTGTTTTATAAATTTAGGATCCAATTTTTATTATAACAGTGTATTTAGACTATAATGCCTGCAACTCAGGAGGACAAGACAGGAGGATGATGAGTTCAAGGCCAGAGACAGTCTGCAGAACTTAGTAAGACTCTGTGTCAAGATAAAAAATGGGATGACGGTTTAGCTCAGTAGCAGAGCACTGGGTTCAGTCTCACAGTAACAGAAAAAAACTGATAAAGCATAAAGGAAAGTGTAAGAGATATATTTTGTTTTGTTTTTGCTGCCTTCCTTATATCCATCCTCCCATTTGGAAAGAGTATTCTCTTCACACTTTAGTTTCTTGGGTGAGCTGCAGTCTTTTTCATCAAATTTTCCTAATCTTATACTACTTGCACTTCTTGTGTTAGTTTCCTATGAATTGTATTGCACCATTAATATATCTTTTTGGTATTGTTGATATTATTTAATATTTTTGGTTTGCTTCAGAACATTTGCCCCCTTCCTTAATTTCTTATGTAATCCATAGATTATTTTGACTTTCAATTAGTTATTAATGTTTTGCCAACCTCCCTTAAATTTAATTTTTTCAGAAAATCAGCATCATAGAATGTGAGTATTATAGGTCAGAAAGTCAGGAGGACATTAGAAAATTTCAATTTTAGATATGAAAATTGCCAAAATGCTAATTTTAACTCACCAATTCAATTGGAAACATTTTCAATGTCATTCCTACCATTCAGGGTCATAAAATCTGGATGACTCAGCCACATGCTATGTTTTTGACTAAACGTATTTATCACCTTCTCTGTTCAAATTTCCCAAAGAATATCTTTGGATGGCTGTGATTAAATGTTCTTTGGACCCTGCTTTAGGGATGGGAGCAAGTCCAGGGTCTGGTGACAGCAGTTGAGCCCTTTAAAACTATTATTCTTTCCATCCAATCATCTTCATTCTTTCCCTCCCCACCTTCCCATCCCTGGTGTACAAAATGTCTATTATAATTTCTTTAATTTAGTACATGGTCAATAAGGTCACTTAATTTTATGCATCCAAACAGTAACTATATTTTTCCTGACTAAAATATCTGCTTGTTTTGAAGAGAATATGTGAATAATATTAAGAATCTACCTTTTTGAATGTCAGTAATAATGTTCAATGTAGCACTTTTCAGTGTTCAAAGCAAATTTCTGTGCCTTGTCTCATTTTATCCCTACAAAATTCCCACATGAGTCCAGATGAAGAGAGTATGAAGAGAGATTAAGTGGCATTTTGTAAGCCAAAGAATAAATATGTATTAATGCAAGAGTCCAAAATAGAGACTTGTAACATTCACTCACATATATGTTCCACTGTGTTCTATCCCTTGCCCAAATTTCCCAACAGGATCCCTTTTGTTCATTACTTAGGTTTTTAAATCATTTCTTTAGGAAACACCTCCACTCCAGACATTGATAACAAGAGCTTATTTTGAAAATGAATCTTTGTCTTATGTATACTCTTCCCATCATTCACATATGACTCTATATCTCTGAGGAAAATTTCCTTCCCAGGTCAATGGCATGGGGCAGCTGGGTGCTCCTTTGGGTTCTTTCTCTCATTGACAAAAGAATTTAAAATAGTCCCAGAAAGGAACTTTAATGATAGTTTATTTAGAATTAATAATGGGAGAGTGCCCTGAATCCCACAGCAGGCAGGTTTAAGATTTAGGCTGGCATGGAGGGTAGATAGACAAAGGGAGAGAAAAATGTTTTACACTATCTGAGACCTAAATCAGAAAGCAGGCCAGTCCAGCAGTGAAGGGACATGATCTGTTTCAAAGGGTGAGGCCTTGAGGGTTTTTAAATCCATATCTCATTAAAGGTCTAATATTCCTTCCCTTTTGATCTTTTCCTTAAGTGTGTCTTATTTCTTTCATCTTTTGGCTTAGGCTGGCTTTCTGAAGTTGTAAAATAAGTTTTCCTCTTTAGTACACGTAGTGTGTTGCCTCAAAGAAGATATCTACTGCCTAGCTCAGATATGGTGGCTTCTGTTGTCTTTACATGTAAAGGATATTAATGGCTACTGATCAGGTCATTTGTAAAAGTGTTTCTAGCTACACACAAGACTATTTTAAAGAACCTATTTTTGTCATTTTCATGAATGAATTCAATCTAATATTGTTATTGTTGCTAAATTTTTGTTTGTTTCCTGGATATTTTTAATTTAGTTTGATAGTTATTAAATTTCATGAATATCACTACAGATAAGATTTTCTTCCATTATAGCATACAGTAGTAATCAGACTTATAAAACTATAGTCTTTGTACTTTGCAAACTTTTAAAATATTTTTCTTCTGTTTTTTTATTTCTTTAATTGTCCTCTAGAAAATTTTTACAATGACTTCTGTCTTTATTTGATAATTTAGAATGGGTTTTTTACAGTAATTATTTATGCTGTAGCTGAGATCCTTTTGTTATTCAGCTCAAACATGGGTATTTTTAATAGAATTTATGATAGTAAATTTTAATGTTGGTGACAATGAAATTGCCCATTTTAATGAAAATGGTTTTGGCTATTTGACAGAAAAACTTCTAATTTCTTAAAGGTATTAATAGTCTTATTTTAAATGCTCACATTTACCTGTTGTGGATTTTTAAAATATAATTGTGATTTAGGTTTTCTTGTTACTGTTATTGCTGGTGCTTTCCTATAATGAGTTTTGTACAATAGTCTGGTAATTATTTATTCTATGCCTATTTTATCCCTCTGCTTGTCTGTGAATACTGTTTCAATTTACCATAATCTGCAATTTGTAATTATGACAAAAAGTTCTAAAACTACTCTTTCTGTATGGAAAATACAAAAAGGAACATCCACTATCTTAATATATATCCTCGTTATTTATGATTTACTCTCTCTTTTTTGGTAGATGTCTATTTAAAATATAACTCCAAACTTCCTTTCACAATTTTTTATAAATAGGCATCACTTTCAACAATAAAAAAGAAAATAAACTTTACTTGATGTTGTTATTAGGTGCCGTCGAGTCATGTCCGACTCATAGAGACACTTATAATTTACCAATACTTTTTTAAAGGATTTCTCAAATTTCTCATTTTGAAATTCTTCAAAACAAGCAAGAAGTTGAAAGATGTATATAATGAGCTCATGAAAGAGTATCACCAATTTGTCTCCAATAACTAATATTTTGCCTCATTTGGAAAAGTATTCTTTCATCAGCCCCATTATAAAAATATGTAAGTATAGAGCCTTCAGGGAGTGTAGACCTAAGTTTCACCATCCAAATAATAAGGGAAGGTGGTCTGTCTACATGTGATGAGCCTTCAGCAAAAAGAAAAGTGAGTCATAACTTCAAGATTAATGTGCTGACAAGTATGGTTATGCTGACAAGGACACAGGAAAGGAGCAGAAAGTGACCTGTTGACTCGGCAGCCCCAGCTGTGTTGAGTGATATCTGATCCAAACATCTGCCTTCAGCCATGCAATAGGCCTCACAGAAGCACAAGAATGGATATAAATTATTTCGAACAGGCAGCAAGTGTTGATTGTGCTTCTCAGTTGAAATGATCTTTATGAAGTCCTACATAACTTCACATGTCAACACTCACAAGGTTTTTCTCCTAATTGCCAATCACTTGACAATGAGGCAAAATAGTTGAAACTGAAATTTTCCTGGGATTTAATATTCAATACTGCTCCCAGGTTGAGGAGAGTTGCTGAAGGAATAACAAAGAATATTGTATTTTTAGCATTAAGTTCCTCCAAGTGTGCCATTCAAAAATCTAAAAAGAATGAAGTCAATTTTTTAAATATTTTATAACATCCAAATATGTCTCTGTGCTTAAAATCTGTGCTGTCACAGTAGTTCATGTTTTCCCTCTTAAGGGATTATGAATTCAATAATTTTGTTAAAATATGTGAGGGCAATAATTAAATGTTAAAGAGAAATAAAGAAAGTATATCTTGGTTCTGTGTTCTCCTCCCAAAATGCCCACTGAAGCCACCAGGATGATACCATCCCTGGTACACTGCAGGAGTTGCCACATCCCGAGGCAGAGAAAGGATCTGGAAAAGAATCTGACAGTGATGAACCAGTACCCAAGCCTGAAAAACAAAATTTCATATAAGTAATTACACAACAAACCCACCTAGCAGCAGTGGCTGAAATTGATGAAGAAACAGTAAAGCAAAACAGAGTCACAGAGTCAGAGTGAAAAGAAAGTACAGAAGGCTATGTCCAAACTGGGTCTTCAATAGGTTAAAGGAGTCACTGAGGTCATGATCTGGAAATCTAAGAAAATTCTTTGGTCATCGAATAACCAGATAGAGCTCAGCTTCAGACACTTACATGATTTAGGGGGAAGCCAAGACTGAGGGTTTATGTCAGTAAGCATAGTTAATAGCTGCTGAGAAATTCAAATTTCAAGGTGGAAGCTTTCTCAGATACTCAAGAAAATACACAGACTCCAACTTTACAAGAGTAAAGAGGAAGAAATTGATGAAATAGATATGAAATTTGAAGAATAGAATTGGTCATGTCATAAGCAAATGTGTCAAGAGAAAATGCAATCTAAATCCTGAAGAACAACAGTAATGATACTGTAAATGCTATTATGGAATTAACAATGTAACCAACTGAAAAGGAAGGATTTTTTTAGTGTTTCAAATAAGTCACTGCAGGTTGATTTGAAATTTGTACTGTTTCTTTCTCTAATAAAGTTATGGCTTCTTCTCGGATGAAAAAAAATAAAAAGTGTAATCTGTGATAAAAAGTTTTACTTATAACATAGAAGAGTATGGAACATACTACTACATCATTAAAGAATATACAAATTACTTGGAATATATTTAGATTTTTGATAAAGTTTTCTGTACTTTTCTCCTGGTCATGAATTTCAATCCAGATCTTCATTTAAGTAATACAATTTTTTTTTGTTCCTCCTCATAAACCTAAGTAAACTTTAATCTCTTTTGATAGCTAAGTAAAAATAATGAAGTTTGGGTATATAACCTGGATGTATTAGTTGTTTCTAAGAGGATAGTAAAGTGTGTATTAACTGAAATTACTGCCTTGGTTAATTACTGATTTCTGGCTGTTGGTCACAGTGAAAATCATTTCAGTTAAAACTTAGAAAATTTGCATGTAATGTTAGTGAATGTTCTTTCTTAAACAAGATGCTCTATATCAGAGATTATGAACATAGAGTCTGTGGGTGAAAATCAGAAGATCTGTGAATTTGGATAATAATATTGCATTATTATTTCACTAATGCCTAATTCATATTTAGTATTTAAGAACAAAAAACTAGTGTGGGTACAGCAAACTTCACAATTGCATTATCAGTGCTTGTGATTCTGCCCCTCAAAAAATATCAGAGAAGTTTTCATGTAATATGTGATTCTTGTGGCAGATCTCTCTAAATATTTTTTATGTGTCATGAATTTGAAGTGACAATAGTTAATATATCAGTTGCTAAATATCATTTAAAATATTTTGGTAACTTGATTTTAATATATTTGATTTTGTTTTAGGATTTTGTATTGCATTTATTCAATAGTATTCTGAGAAGAGTTCTTTTGCTTCGTTCAACTGACAAAAATTATCTACAGCACAATATAATATTGAGATTCCCAATTTTACCCTAAATCTGTTCTTTTCTTTCATATACTACATGTAACAGGAACTTTACCAGTCTCCTCTATCTTCAGAACATATCTCAAATACAATATACCTTGTCATATCCACTATTATTTTTTAGATCAAGCCACACACCTACTGACACTATTGCAATAGTCTTCTTTCTAATCTTGCTTCCATGCTATCTAGATATTTTCCAAAATGTACAACTCTGCATCTGATAACTCTAATAGTTGCAATGCACACAGCTCAATCATTCTCCTTTTTTTGTGTTAGTTTTTATGCAGGTGGTCTTCTCATCATCGTGGATTTTTGTTTTATTTTATTCAGTCCATTGTATTTGTTATAATTATTTGTAGAATTTTGACACCTAGCATGATTCTGTTCTCCAAAGGGAGTTCATGTGAACAATGTCAATTCAGGATCACATTAATCCTATTGTGTAGATTGAGATTATTGAAGCTGAGTTCAAGTCCTTTGCAGAGTCTGCCTGGCTCATGCTTGCTCATAGAATATAATCTTTTGGAGATACAGCCCAAAGTAAGGATGATCCAGCAAGCCTTAACCTACTAGGATGACATGGCTAGACATATAAGTAAAATGTCTACCCTAACCTTTGAAGATTCTCCCAGCAGCAATTTCTTTAACTTAATGCACATAGAGAAGTTATACTCCCTTTTAACTCTGTAGGACTGGTAACAAAGGGGAAATCCTGAAAAGGGAGA
>VMDO01027032.1:0-25829 GCA_007922755.1 Pedetes capensis
ATGAATAAAAAACTTCTCTTTGCTCAGCTCTGTCATACAGCAGAGTTCATGGTTTTATAGGACCAGTGAGATTGTTTGCTTTTAGTAGTGGGATATTTCTTAAAACTCATATATCATGTACATAAAAATGTATAAATCTCATATATCTCTTAGTTATCATATAAATCACACACACACACACACACACACACACACACACACACACACACACACACTCACACAGATGCTCCTTGGTTTACAATAGTGTTATGTCCTGATAAACTCACTGCAAGTTAAATATATTATATGGGCTTCAACATAGATAAGATCGAGTGCCTGGCACAGAATCAGGGAGCATTCCATTCTGCTGTACGTAGGGTCACTATGAGTCAGACTGGACTCGATGGCACCTAACAACAACACCATGCTGAAAATGCATTTAAAACCTCTAACCTATCGGGCTAAGGAACATACCATATGGCAGAGTATTGGTTCTTCCCCTTCAGGGATATGACTGACTAGGAGAGCATCGTACTGCATACTCCTAACCAGGAAATTCTGTGTAAATGTAAAGCTGAGAAGAGAGACAAGTGACTCAACCACAGCCTCTTCCCACCTAGCCTTTTCTTGGCACCATCAGATTATTTTCTTACCTCAAGGCTGCTGCACAGAGGGCCCTGGGGTATAGACCATCAGACAGAGGTGGGAGGGAAGGCTGTCCTCATTCAAGAACCATGGGGACATGAATGTACCCTCAAAAGCAGAACTGTACAGAAAGGGGCAAAGAGAACTGAAGGGTGATGTTGGGTTGGCAATGATGCAGCCATCACTTGCTGCCTACTGGCCAGGTACCAGGCTCCCAAGGGCTTTGCACGGACCAGAACACTTAGGTCTCACAGCAACCCTGTGCATTGGGCACCGTTAAGAGTCCAGCTTTATGAATAGAGAGGTTCAGGCCCTAAGTCACAAGTAACACGCTCAGGAATGGAACCTGACAGAAGCAGGTTTTGAACACAGATTTTCAGGATCCAGAGCCAGGGCTCCTAGCCAGGCACTGATGACAGACTTGCGACTCCAAATGTCAGCTGCCCAGAGCTTGCTCTCTCAGTTGAAGTGCAGGATTCTTCCCAGGACTTTCTAGTTCCCTCCTGGGGAGCCCAATTGAGCCCCAAAATACCCCAGTGTTCTCTCTGCAGAGAGGCACAGGACATAGCAGAATCCAGGTAAAATGTACATGCAGGTTCCAGACAGCTTTGCTTTTCCTAAATACCCGTCTTAAAAGAGAAAACAAAAGTCAATGCAAGACAAAAAAAAATGTGCATTCGACTCAAAAACCTTAACTCTTGACAAGATGAAATACACACCTCTATACAAATAGCTCTACACACACGTCATGTGTTGGTCCAGAAAATATTTACTGAGCACCTACTATGTGCTAGGATAGTGCTAAATGCTAGACACAAGAATGCAATCTCTAGGACCTGCTCCCGGTCTTCACCCTGGCATCCAATCCTGCCTGATTTCCTAAACTAAGCAGGGTTGGCCTGGTTAGTACTTGGATGGAAGACCGATCAGAAATACCTGGTGCTGTAGGCTTGGGAGAAGGATCTTGGCAGCCCACTCCCGAAACAATCAGCCATCAAAAACCCTATGAATAGCAGAGAAGCACTGACACTAGTCCTGGGCAAGGCACAGTGTCAGGGAGTGTTTCTTTCTGTTGTACATAGGGTCACTGTGAGTCGGACCTGACTCAATGGCACTTAACAACAACAACAGGGTCTGCTCCCAAGGGTGTTGTAAACTTGCGGAAGAACTTGGGAGAAGCAAGCCGGCCCTTGGTTCCTGGTTCCATGCGGAGTGCTGGTGCGCCATGCCAGAGCCTCTGCCCGCATGGAGGACCAGAGACACCAGGTCAGAGTGGCTTTCAGGGAGGCAGAGCCTGGACCTGGCTTGGGCAGGATGACATGACATAACTCCTGGGCTGAGACCTGCAGGAGCCTCTGGAGGAAGTGCCGTGGAGGGAAAGCTGTTGCAGAAAAAGGCAGCTGACTTCGATGCAGGAGAGGCATCACTTCCCTGAGTGGATGGGGGGGTGAGGGGAATGTGTGAGCAGCTCAGGAAGGGAAGCACAGGGGAGGCTGCCCAGTGGCTGAAGAGCCAGGCACCTCTCATTCTTAAGGGCTGCAGGGAAAACATGGAAGATTTTCTCCTTTCAGAAGCCCAATTTAATCAGATTTGGTTTGTAACAAAAGCATATTGATGAGGATAGAAAAGAAACTAAAAGGGTTGGAAGAGTTAGCTGAAGGAAGGGGGCCTTTTAGGAAGTAGTTTCAGCTATTCAGGTAAGAAATGATGGATGGCAAGGCTGGATAATGTTAATAAATCTGGACAGAACAAATAGCAAAGTAACAAATCCTATTTCTCCCATCCACTGCGTAATGTAGGCACTGTTGCTTCAATACTCTTTCTGTGGCAGTCTACTCCCAAAGCACCCCTGAAATAATCAACCATTGGAAACCCTGTGAGGGTCACTAGGAGTCTGACTCGACTCATCAGCACCTAACAACCACAACAAGCATTTTTTGTTGGCCCTCAGCCAATCTCTGAATAAACCACTGATGTATGAAATGTTTTGCTGGTAGAGACAATTTAGCTGGATTTCTTTTTAGTATTTCATACCCCAGATGAATTAAAGCTAATTTTTTATTCTAACATGTTCACTTATCACACTGTGGAAATGAAATGTGACGTGCAGAAGAAATACATAGCTTGTAAGCCATGGACAGGACATATCATGACCTGTAATTCCCACCTGAAATACATATATGCAAACAATTGTAGTTCTGAAACAATCTGAAGCCCTATCTGTAAATGCAAGGGATAGCTTTTCATGTGTATAGTAATCCCTGGTATTCAAAGTCCACACACAGCTCTCCCAGGCACCTAACCAGTATCCACCTCTTAAGAGTTTGTAAATGTCTAGGCTTCTAACATACTCCAAAACCCCTCTCCAACATTCCAGAGTTCTCTAATACTTACAGATAGCAAATTCTGCACACTGCTCTGTGATGGCAAGCGCTAAAAATTAAGGCTGTTGGCCAGGAATTTGTCCAAGTTGCAGTTTCAGAGACAATGTTTTTCTGTACTTTTTGCCAGAAATTTATTTTTAATATCTTCCTACCACAGAGGAAAAGATAGAAACCTGAAATAATAGTCAAATTCATGGAGAATGGCTCTGTCAGCAACCCAGGCCCTTCCTCCCATCCCTATCAGCAGATGGACATTCAATGAGTTTGTTTTCCCTCGAACAACTTGAAAGCTTTGCGCTGGCTCCTTGTTTTTGTGCCTGGGCCTATCTGCATTCGTGGGCATTCAGGTTTGGGGAGTGGATTTGATCTCCCTGTCTGCGGTAGCTCTCCCAGAGAGCTTACCTTCCACCCACTCCAGAAAACTCCCATCGTTCCCAGCAGCTAGAGCTCGCAAATGTCTAATTTCCCCATGAGCAACAGGAGCGTTTATGTAATGTTGCTTTTAAGATTTTCATCTTTCTTCCACATGATCCTAATCCGGAGAACTGTAAATTGTTTAGACTAAGAACTTCAACATAAACTGCTTCCAACATAAAAGCTGAGATGCAGCAAATAAGAATTCAGTCGTTTTTTTTTTCCTTTTTGTCTTTTCATTCAGAGACTTAAAACAACTTGAAAAAACTTTATTAAATAAAAGCGGTGTAATCACTTCAGACGACATAACATAATAGACATCAAAGATACACACAAATAAGATACGGATTGCTGTCGCTGAAGGACATGAAAGCATGCATACTCGCATTTGGATTTTGTTTTACACGCACAGGCTATATACAACAGATTTGCTTATTCGAGTCAGATGTGGCTTTTGGCAAATAACTCTCACATTTTTGGTGGCCTGCTTAGAGAAGTGAAAGGCAGTCGTCTTCCAGGCTGAGTGAGATTCCATTGAAGTAAGGGTCCACCCTGTTGATTTTCTTCTTGTAAAAATATTTCCAGCTCCTTCTAATTCCCGAAGCCTTGACTTTTAGACAGATTTCCCACCTGCTGGCAGAGAGGGAGGCGAGGCTATTGAATCAGAAACCCCAGGGAGGAACTGCACAGCATCACTATTGCAAAGTACAAGCATATACAGATGGTGAGGGATCGGGATGTGGGAGTGAGTCTGTGCTGCCCTTTGGAAGAGTCTCTGATCTCTAGACTCATGGGCTGCTCCTCACTCCTGGCTGCTCCCCCGCAAGAATGAAGCTGTGGAACCAGCTTTCAAACATCCTAACCTGTCAGCCTACCTACTGGAACGTGTCCTGCTCCTTATCAGATTCCCAAGGCAGAGCCCTTGAGACTTGAATTCCAAGGCAATGAGCCCTGACCAAAATTCGGTCACAGCTGATGGCCTCCACAATGCCTGGAGATCAAAGCTGGGGGACCCGGGTGAGGGCAACAGGTGTGTGTGCGTCTGGATGCGAAGAGAGAGGGAGGGAGAGGGGGAGGTTGTGTGGCGGCAGGTGTGGCTCGCAGGTGGGATCAAAGAGGCGTTTGGACGAGATTTGGACAGAAGGAGTTGGCCCATTTGTGAGAGCCACCCCGTCGTGCCTCAAAGCCATGCCTAATTATCACTTACCAGGGAGACCTGATTGAGGACGTAGGAGGCAAATGAGCGAGCTCGTAATTGTACCTTGTCTCCCTTGAACGTGAGTCCAGAGCCTTTTCTCACAGGCTACCTCTTTGAGATAACCCATCTGTATCGCCCCTGTGTGAACGAAGGTCTCATTGCTGGATGGGAAGCCTTTCCCATCGAGGAGCCTGTGACAGACACTGGGAGAAGACGGATTGGCTGGGTTATGCCCCGTCCTACGGCGCAAGTATAGAAAAGAAAGAATGAGACAATCAAACAATCGCAGTTGTTTTATGTTTCAGTGAAAGGAGAGAAGACACAAGCATGCCACGAAGGACCCCGGGGTTCAAAATATTTAGAAACTTTCTTTCCTTCCCAAACAAAACCAGAACGGCGAAGGGAGGTGCAGAAATGAGAAACAGCCTTGCAAGAGAACTGGCTGACTCTGCGGTTCAGCAACTGGGGCTTGGCACAGAAAGACGCCACGACAGTTTCGTTCTGGGGTTCTTTAGGTGTCGGAGACTCGGAAAGGGAGGGCTGTGTCCTGATGGCACGGAGCAGAATTTGTCTCTCTCCCAGGGCTGAAATGTCCTGAAGTGGTGCCAAGAGCCTGTTCCAGAAACCCATGACGTTTCAGGAAGAAGTCATTGTTTGGGTAAGGTGTTGCCTGTATCCCATCCTCAACCTAGTGCCAAGCAGAAACGAGGCAAATAAAACAAGATAAGATGCACCGTCCATGCTGTCAGAATGCAGGATTCCAGCAGTGCTGCCATTACCAAGCCCCACGTGTGGCTTACAGTGGTTGTGGCACTGGAATCAGCAAGAACGTGGAAGACATGGCCTCCAAGGTTAGTATGTTCTTAGGAAAGCTTTTCTGAGCAGCTTCCATGCGTGGGTCTTGAATAGACACCACGGGCACAGAGATCATCCCCTGAGCCTTGCCAGTGAAGTGTACCTGCAGCAAAGGGGCCACAGCCTGTTACAATGTTAAGTAATTTCAGAGGCTGTAAAGGCAAACAAGGATAAAGAGCACCAAGGAGAGAAAGGCTGACAGAGTCATGGGAACTGGAACTTGAAAGATGGCAAAAGAACAACCCTTGAGCTGGGTGCAGTGGCGCACGCCTGTAATCCCAGCGGCTTGGGAGGCGGAGGCAGGGGGATTGCAAGTTCGAGACCGGAGGCAGTAACTTAACTAAACCCTGTCTCAAAAAGTAGAAAAATGGAGCTGGGCGCGGTGGCGCACACCTGTAATCCCAGTGGCTTGGGAGGCGGAGGCAGGAGGATCGCAAGTTCGAGACCAGAGGCAGTCTGCGTAACTTAGTGAGACCCTGTCTCAAATAAACTAAAAAAATGGGCTGAGGGCGCAGCTCAGTGGTCCAGCACTTGCAGAGCATGCAGGTGTGAGGCCCTGGGTTCAACCCCCAGTACTGCAAAAAAAAAAAAAAAAACTAGAAAAATGGGCTGGGGATGCAGCTCAGTGGTCCAGCACTTGCAAAGCATGCAGGTACGAGGCCCTGGGTTCAACCCCCAGTACCGCAAAAAAAAAAAAAAAAAAAACCCTTCCGGCAGGGAATCTGGGCCTGGCTTCTGTTTGCTGCTCCCTCTGCCTAGAATATTCTTCTGAGATCTTTAATGCCTTTTTTCTTGTCTTTAAGACTCCGGTCTCTGCTCAAAAGATGTCCCTTCAGAGAACTGGTCCCTGACCACCTTGTTTGTTTTCTGTTTATTTGTTTAGTTGCGATCCTACGGGGTTGAATCCAGGGCCTCTCACATACTTTGCAAGTGCTCTACCACTGGGCTGCACCCCCAGCCCATTATTGTTTTTATTTTAAGTCAGAGTCTCACTAAATTACACAGGCTTCCCCTTGAACTCGCAACCCTCCTGCCTCGGCCTCCCTCGTTGCTGGGGGCCCAGGCATGCCCACAGTGCCCAGCTGACCACCCTGTTTATTAACTCTCCTCCGCCACTCTCCAGAACTGCACCTGCCTTCATTTCTTCACGATGTGCTTGGCTCTGGGAATCTTAGATTGTTTTCATATATCCTTTCTGTTATTTGCTCATTGTCATTCCTACTGCAATGCAAGGGCTGGGGTTTAGCTCAGCTGGGAGAGTGCTCATCCACAGTCTCTGAGGACATGGGTTCTATCTCCAGCACCACGAAAACAGGAGAATGATGTGGCAATCCACACCCGAAACCATCGCAGAACAATCAGCCATTGAACACCTCTATGAGTCAGACCTGACTGGAAAGCGCCTAACGACAATAAAAACTGCAACGCAGTTTCCACGAGGCAAGGCATTGAAGTTTTCTTTTTTGCCTCAATACTCCACCATCCAGTAACTATTAGTATAATTAATAGAAAGTCATCCCAATCCATTAGCCTGTTTTTCAGTGGCAATTTGTCCTAATCGCTGAGAAAAATAAAGCAAAATGATTTCCAATGTAACAGAAGAGTGCTTTGGTATTAGTACTCGGAGCCAGTATGATCTCAGTCCTCCCTATTCATCACAGCCCCACACATGCTTTCAGATTTAACTCTGAGTTAAAAACCCCCCAAAGGTGGGGGATTGCCACCTTCATCTCCCATGTGCCTTCTGAAAAAGCCATTATAAGCAGACAATTTCGCTGATGAAAATTACAGGCTGAATAGCTTTATCGCCAATATTTTATTTTTAAAATCCCGTATCATTTTAGGGGGGGAAAGTTTTCTGTTTCCGCAGACTTGAGAGGTCTATTGCATTCTAAGGTGCTCTTACTATGAGCTCAGCACCTTGTGGATGGAACCCAAAAGATTCAAATTCAAGTTCGGCCTCCGTTATCTCTGATCGAATGCTGAGCGAGTCGGGGTGTCTCTGTCAGTTTCCCTAGCTGCAAAACTCGGGTAATAATAACTTCCCTCCCCTCCCTCACAGAGGTGTCGGGAGGATTAAAAAAAATCACCTTTTTAATTAGCGTAGAACACTGCGATTTTAAGAACGGTGTGACATTCACACCGTCGCGCTCAGCTCAGCTTCCCGGAATGCTTTCATGGAAGAACTGTTAGACAGGCAGCTGGAGAGAGAAAACATGAGCCAGGGAATCCTGCGTGATGGATGGGGCTGGGAGGAATCCATGATAATAGCATACACATTGGACTTGGCAGAGGTTGTCCTTCTAAAGAAGTTAAGTATTTTATAAATATTATCTCTTTCATCCCTTTAAACTTCCTGTGATGTGGCATTTATTACGCTCAGCTTCCAGATGGACAACTAACCACAGAGAAACGTCTGATGGTTCCAAAGGCCCAGAGTCCCTGTGTGCAGAAGAAAATGGGCTTTGATTGATGGAGCAACTCATTCATTTGCTCATTCACTCATTCGCTGAACAGGAAATGTTGAGAATCCATTACGTGTCAGGCACAGCCCTCCGGACTCAGGGAGGAAACGGGGGTGGATGAAAGATGTTGGCTTGTGCTTAGCCATAGGCAAAGGTAAAACATGAGAAATTGAAAGGCACGCAAATAAAAGAGAGCAAACTGGTGTGACATAGGATAAAAACATCATGTCGTCCTTAAAATGATACTAATGTGGATGATGTGTTTATGTTTGTAGAAATACAGATCTATTTCTATCGGTGTTGAGGAATAGGTAGATGTTCTGCGAAGTAAAATGCAGACTTCAGAAATGTAAGAAGTGTGAGCTTGCCATGGGACTTTCTAGTAAAAATGTATTTGTGTACATGCATCAGAAATAAATAATGCAGTGTTAGGTTATTAATACAGGATGTGACAGGTTACAGATTGGTGGGTCATTTTGTACTTCCTCCTTTATTGTCAGGGTTCAGCTCAGGCCCGGCAGAGGTCAGAGCCTTGCCCTGACACCAAGTGGGTATCGGGGACCCACTGGACCAGGTTGGTGTGGTGGCCAGAAGCACCAAAGAAGGACCTCAGGAGACTTTCTGTGGGAAACAGGAGAGGGAAAGTTTATTGGGTTACTCCCCAAGTGAGGGGCAACCAGCAAGCAGCCCCTGTCAAGTGCTCAAGTACTAGCTCTAAGCCTATCGCATAGAATGCTGCAGGCTCACTGGTGGAACATCTCAGCCTTAAAGGCACAGCTACAAGCAGTTGGTGCTCCTCTGGGCTGGAGGTCTGGTGGTCTTGACTCTCGCAGCTCACCTTCTCTGCCTCCCTCCTTCCCAAGGGTGGCAGGAATTGGGAGGCTCGTCATGGCTTGCTTGTAGCCTTCAGCACTTCAGAGCTCCTGGTCTTGATGTGTGGGCTTGCTTGGAGATCTTCTGCTAGATTGGGGAGTGCTGGATCAAGGTGATGGGGTCCAGGCAGCAGTTGAGGGACAGAGAACAGAGGTAGGGGCAGTTATTTAACTGAGATGCTAGGGGTAGCCAATCAAAATTGAGGTGGTTGAGGCTGGACAGGCTGGTCGGGGGCTATCTTTGCTCACTAGATGGGAGGGGGGATAAAGGAGTGAGTAGAATGTAGCCTGAGTGTTAGCCCCTCATGCTGATTTATGGGGACCCTATTTATGGGGATCATTTTAAAAATCCCCAACACTTTGTATTTATTTTTTCTGAATATTACTCAGTAAGCAAGTATTGGGTTTTGAACAAAAATAGGTTTTAATAGATATGCTTATATATTTTTTAACCAAATTCTTATTATTAGACATTAAGTTGTTTCCTACTCTCATGTTTAATTTTAACAGGACAATTAACATGCTATACCTTTGTAGATGCATCTTTTGGAACTTGTCAGAGTATTCACTTGAGATAAAAGTATTATTAATATATGTGGCAGATTAAAGAAGACCACAGTTATTTGCACTTTCCCCCTCCTTGAATCTGTAGGTGCTATGATTACTTTGAAAAAGAATACTCTGGAATGTGATAAACCACTTTTGGGGACTAAGCCTTAAAGGAATGTCAGCTTCCACTTCCTGTGTCTTTGAACAGCTGCTCTTGGAAAGAAGCCAACATTCTGTATGAACACCCAGGCCACCTAGTGAAGCCACTTGTAGGTGCTTTAGCCAACATCCCTGAAGGAGTTCATAGTCAACAGCCAACGTCCCAGTCAGCCATGGGCTTCGCCAGGTTGGGGTCTAGCCCTGCGAAGCCTTCAGATCATTCCAAGTCCAGCCACTGCCTTCAGTTACCCCACATGAGAATCTCCCATGAGCCCAGGCAATGTGTAGCATAGCGTAGCATCATGACAGTAACTGTGGTCTTAAACCACTAAACTTTACAGTGGGTTTTTTTTTTTTTAATCACAAAAGACAAAAGGAATTCAGTTGGAACCAGGTGTGGAGTTGCCACAGTGACAAATTGTCAAACCGATCACATTGGCTCTGGGATTTAATAGGAAGAAACTAGAAGAGTTTTGTGAGAGAAACTGTTGGTGGGGGTTTGAATGGCAGTTGAAAAAATCTGTTAGGGGCTGAACAAAAGGTGGCCTCTATGACACAGAAGTAGAAAATTGTATGGCACTGTCACCAGTGGGCATGCTTCAGATGACAAAAGACTATTAGAATCAGAAATAGCATCAGGGTAGTGATTCTAAGACTGTGGTGACAGGAACTTGCAACGAGCCCTCAGAATGGTGAAGTGCCTGCTTAGTAGGCCTTCTCAGAATCTTACGGTCACTTCTTGTAGATCGTCCTTCTTGGACAAGAAGCCCTGTAAGAATCCACAGTATATATCTCAAAAACCTTTCCAGCTAAAATATGTCTGAGACTCTTAAGGGTATAAATCCCTTGCACCCTGACCCTTTGCTCAAATAAAGAATCTATTTAGTAAAACGGATCATGCCTTTTTTCTAAGAAGTGTATTATAGTTTGATATGCAAGGGATTTGTGAAGGGATAATTTTTGCATTAATTATCATATCTTCTTAAACTGAAGGGGTCTGTGATAGTACCAAATGGAATATGTTTTAGTACCCATCCCTCTACACTACAAGCAATACGAAAGCACAGGAAGCCTTTAGATGCAAAGTCTATATTTTATGTAAAGAGAAAAAGGACTTGAAGGAAGAAATTAAAAACCAAAGCACAATGCCAAGAACCATTCGCAGGGAAGAGAGTAATTCAAAGAAATGGCAATATGCGCCCAGCTGGATTTCATAATTGTTATGGACCAATGACCGCCATGTGCCTCACATTCTCCCCGTGTTTGAATGGGAATGTCATTTGTGGTTTTTCTACGCCTGTCCAATGTTGTACATATAGCATATGTGTGTGTGTGTGTGTGTGTGTGTGTGTGTGTGTGTGCAGTTAACTTGTCCCTGGTACACAAGTCTTCAAACAAGGATGACCCACACCCCAGGAGCCTTGACCACACCTGGAGCTGATTTAGATAATAAACCTCTGAACATTGAACTTGCAGCCATTATGGTATGAAATGGGGAGGGGAGGAAGATGGGAGGGGGTGCAGGCAAATGAATTTTGCACGTGGGAAATTACAAATAATTTGTGGTAAAAGGGTGGATTGTGGTGGATTAAAGAGGGTCAAAAATTTTTAATATTCTTCCTGCCTCCTTTATTAAATCTGAGGTGGCTCTGATTGTTTAGAGCAACAGATAATAGCGGAGGGGCTCCTAGGCTACTTTCCACACCCAGAACTTAAGAGACAGGTGGCTTCTGCATGCTGTCTCTTGGAACATTGTCTCTTACAAACCAGCACTCCTCCTTGAGAGCCCAAATTGTGTGGAGAGACCACATGGGAATGCTTGAGCCCCCAGCCCCAGTGGAGCGCCAGCAGAGCTCCGGATAGAAGACAACATCAACAGGATTTGTGGGAGACCTTGTGGGCACTCAGTGCTGTGGACCCTTCACAGGACTCTGTGCCAGTGGCTACTGGACCCTAACAGCATGAAAGACACTGAACAAGAGCCCCATGGGTGCCCGGTCACCCCTGGACTGTATGAGACAAAAATTCCTTTCTGATTTATTCTCTAAGTTTTGGGGTAGTTTGCTACCCAGCAATAAATGGTTGGAAACAGAAACACATGGGTGCACACGTGTGCATGCAGATGCATGCCAGCACAAGTATATACCTGCGTATATATGTCAGCCCTCCACACGTCTATCAGCTTGTCCTGCTGTGGGGACTTGCGTGTTGCTGTGATGGTAAAAGCTATGCCACCAGTGTTTCAGATACCAGCAGGGCCACCCGTGGTGGGCAGGTTTTACCTGAGCTTCCAGACTAAGACAGACTAGGGAGAAGGACCTGGCAGCCCACTCCTGAAACTAACCATTGAAAACTTTATGAATAGCAAAGAAGCACTGTCAAATAGAGTGCTGGAAAATGAGACTCCCACGTTGGAAGGCATCCAAAGATGACTGGGGGAGAAAGAGTCGGCTTGTCAAAATAGAGTCAACCTTGATGATGGGAGTGGGACCTCCTCCTGCTGATGTGGCATGATTCAAAATGAGAAGAAACATAGTGGCTACAACATTGGGCTCAACATGAAAAGATCGTGTGCATGGCACAGTGTTGGGTGGTGTTTTGTTCTGTTGTACATAAGGTTACTATGAGGCGGATCCAACTCGAGAGCACCCATCAACAACATGTATACTAGAAAGAATATTCATGATATTCAGAAAGCTGCAGCAAAACAATAAAGAGAGAAAAAATCAATACAAACAATGGGCAATGCATTGTTGCTGTTAGGTGCCATCGAGTCGGTATCCGACTCATAGCGACCCTCATAGGGTTTTCAATGGCTGACTATTTCGGGATTGCCTTGGGAGTGGATTGCCAGGCTTTCTCCCATATGGGCAATGCATATGGAGAGTCAATTCAGATGAACATATGCAAATAAGAAGCCTCTAGAAAGATGCTCATGGGCTATCAGAGAAATACAAAATAAAATAACAAAACAACTGCTTTCTTCCATCTGATAGACATAAGTTAAAGTGGCTGATATCGTATTTACTTTCAGTGGACGCCTGAGGAAATCAGTACTTTTAACAACAAATGGTGAGAGTAACTTGGTAGACACTTTCATGGAAAGCAGCTTGAGTAATTTTTAAATATGGCCTTTCATGTAATAATTTTGCTCCTAGAACTTTACCCAATAGAAATGTGTGCATACACGTGTACACATACAAATACACATACAGGCATTTAAGCACAAACAGCAGCCAAGATGCTTATGTCGCACTGTTTGTAATTATTAAAATTGAAAACAGCTTTAACTTTATCAGCACTATCAGTAAGTAATGATACACGCAGATAGACATGGATTTAAAATAATCAAGTGGGTATATATTATCGACATAAAAAGATATTCATGATCTGTTTTATAGTAAAAAAGACAATTGCAGCCGGGTGCGGTGGCACAATGCCTGTAATCCCAGCGGCTCAGGAGGCGGAGACAAGAGGACTGAAAGTTCGAGACCAGAGGCAGTCTGTGTAACTTAGTGAGACCCTGTCTCAAAAAGTAAAAAAAATGGGTTGAGGTACGGCTCAGTGGTCCAGCACTTGCAGAGCATGCAGGTGCGAAGTCCTGGGTTCAACCCCCAGTACTGCAAAAAAAAAAAGACGATTGCAGACAATACCTATAATATGAGTCCCTGTGTGATTTATAAAAAGCACGGTCCCATTCAGGCACATCTATGTGTACTTGTGGGTACGAAAGGAAAAGCCCGGAACGATTCACTCCAGATATTGTCAACAGTGGCTACAGAGTGGACTTAATGTTGGAAGAGAAAGCGTGCCTGTACTTTGACATGGTCTGCACCTTTGATGGTGTGCAGATAGTGAAGGATTGGCCCTGGGATTTCAGACCACATGCCCACACTGAGACAACACGCTCACATACACACACACACCTGAATGACTGTCAGCAAAGCAGGTGCCTGCTGCCTTGAAGCCTCATTTTACTGAGCAGACAGGCAGTGCGTGTAAGTCACAGGGACATTCTGCAAGTGACAGACAAACTTGCCTGAGCACTGAAGCAGAGAGAGCCAGAGGATCCCAGAAGCAGCAAAGTTGCTGGCGATACCTGAGTGAGGACCTAGGAATTAGGAAGAGGCGGACGCAGAACCCATGGGGAAGTGGGGCTGTGGCTGTAAGCATAGGGGTGGCCTCTGAAGGCCAGTGGAAGGAATCCTCCTGTGGGTCGGAGGGGTGCCCTCGATGGGAGCCAGAGGCCTGGCAGACGGAAGTCAGAGGACCAGCTTCACTCTGTTGCTCTCTGCCACATCCGCCCTGCCAGTAAGTGCTTTGGGTTCAAAATTATTTTTTACAGATTTACAGATGGTTATTTACAGATGGTTATACCACCTGGTAGAGTGCTGCTCTGCAGTCTCTGACGTCCTGGGTTCAATCCCCAGCACTGCAAAAATGGGAGAAGGACGTGGCAACCCACTTCCAAGACAATCCCGAAACAATCTGCCATTGAAAAATGAGAGTCCCTGTGAGAGTCGCTATGAGTCAGACATGACTTGACGGCACCTAACAACAACAACCCCACCTTGGTAGAGCACTGCTCTGCTGTCTCTGAGGTCCCAGGCAAAAATGGGAGCCGGATGTGGCAATCCACTCCCAAGGCAATCCCAAAACGATCACCCATTGAAAACCCTATTAGGGTCACTATGAGTCAGACATGACTCGAGGGCACCTAACAACAACAACAACAACAACAGCAACAACCCCACCACAGGCTCAGCTAGTTTACAAAATGCCCCATAGCCAAAATAATGTCCTCCAGTAGGTCTCCTTGGTCATCCCCTGGGGACACGGACCTCCACGGACTTCCTTTCCTCAGCCCCCGTTCCCATCAGGCCCAGGTGTTAGGCTGTGAGGCTCCCCCAAGCAACTCCTAAAGACAGGGCCATCACAAGATAAGGCAGCGGTGATGATGGGTGATCTTCAAATGCCTGCATTTCTCCTCCTGCTATAAAATGGAACTTCAGCCTCCACAATGTGCTACCTGAAGATGAGCCTCCGCTCCTCACCTCACTCTCCTGTCTGCAGGTGTGAGCACTGAGGTTCGCTTGCCAATCTCCATGGCACCCTGCAGAGATGGAGGTCCATGCTGTGACCAGGGGCAGAGGGCGTCCTCCTATTCAGAACCACCAGCTGACCAACCACCTCTGATTTCCTCTTACTTCACTATGGCTCTAAAAGCGTGACCCCATGGAGGCAGCACCGTCCAATGCAATTTCAGGGAGCGAATGAGGGATTTGTGCCATCTGATCTCGGCTGAATGGCTTGTGCTGTGGCGGCTTGCTTGTTGCTGTGATGCGGAAAGCTATGCCACCAGTATTTCAGATACCAGCAGGGCCACCCATGGTGGACAGGTTTCAGCTGATCTTCCAGACTAACACAGACTAGGGAGAAAGACCTGGAGCCCACTCCAGAAACAATTAGCCATTGAAACCCTATGAATAGTGGAGAAGCACTGTCAGATACAGTGCGATAAAATGAGCCTTCTGTGCTGGAAGGCATTCAAGAAACAACTGGGGAAGAGTTTCCTCCTCAAAGTAGAGTCGACATTAATGAAAGGAATGGAGTAAAGCCTCTAGGACCTCCTTTTACTAATGGGGCATGACTCAAAATGAGAAGAAACACCATGGTTGCAACAGTGGGCTCAAATATAAAAAAGATCCTGTGCGTGGCACAGGGTCAGGTAGTGTTTCGTTCTGCTGTACATAGGGTTGCTATGAGTCAGCCCTGACTCTAGAGCAACTAACAACAACTAATTCACTATGGCTCTTAAAGCACTAGACAGTGAGGGCAGCACAGTCCTATGCCCAATGCACTTCAGGGAGAAAATGAAGGATCTGTGCTATCCTATCTCTGGCTTTACAGAAGAACAGGCCTGTCCTTGGTGTGCGGAATTCTGTCCTCCCCTCGAGGCAGCCTGTAGCCCCTCAGCAATGCCACCAGCTCTTGATGCTTGTTCCTTTGCTCTCTGCTCCCTGGCCACAGCACCAGCTTCCACTGTACCACATTTATCCATGTCTGTCTCCAGTGTGTACGAGGGATGGCTGCCAATTCCTCCATCCCTGTCATTCTCCCCTAGCCTTCTGGTGCTGTGACAAATGTGCTTTGTCCCTGGCTACCACGTGGCCTATTGGGGCGATGACTGCTTTCAGATACAGGTTCTAGTCTCGGTGTTATTCCCACAGCCATCTTCTATTTTAATGCTCCATTTGGCTCCAAAAACCAAACCCTGCCCCCATAATTCCCACAGGCTGTTTGCAGAAAGGCAGCCCTCCTCCCACCTCTGAATTAATGAACCCCTGGCACTGCCAGCGGTAGTTTGCTGGGTTTCATCATTCTGTGTATTCTTACACCCAGAACAGAAAGCTGTACAAAGGTAACTTAATTCAGGAGTGACCTTCGAGTTCCTAGTTTGGCAGTGTAGTAAATCTTGTGCTGTGGCAGGTTTATTCCTTTCTCTGCAATTTCCACAGAAGGCTTCACCTCCTGGGTGGCACTGACTTAAAATGGTCGAAAAAATGTTATTGCTGTCTCAAACGGCTGATAATCATTGCATTTCCTCAACCCTAGTGATAACTTATCTCCGTTCATTCCCCAAATTTACCATTTTACCAGACTATCTTTCACAAAGATCGGGTCCTTATGGTACATAATATTTCAAGCAACTGGTGAGAAAAATAATCTTTTTCCTTTTCATTGCTGCATCTTTTTTGTTGTTATTGTTACTTTTCTTCTGTAGCTCAGAAATGATCAAGGATAGCGCTTCCCTTCATTTTTAATTTTTTCTTCCATCTGAAGTCATTGCATTAACAGCTTTTCTCCCCATATTTACAATAAATACAAATAAATCAGATGAGTTTAAAATGAAAAAAGTCACCAAACTGGAGTTGGTTGAGTTTCGCAGGGTGTCATGATCAGATGTGGGAGGAGGACGTGGCAATCTACTCCTGAGGCAATCCCGAAACCATCAGCCACTGAAAACCCTATCAGGGCTGCTGTGAGTCGGACACAACACCTCACAACACCTACAGCACCTCACAACCATATGATCAGACATAAACCAAGATGAATCTGTGAGTGAATAAAGTTGGAAGAGTTTTGCAATTCACACCTTATTTATGCCTTTTTGTTGAGCATCGGGTATAAACAGTGGTGCACAAAGGTGAGCAAGACATTTCCACCATCATTAAAGACAATCTAGTCTCCAGAAGAGACAATCAAGTTTCAAAAGAATCACAATATGTTGTTGTAATGGCTATAAGAAAAAAAAATGTATGATATGTTTAAGGAGCAAACAGGACAGTGAATGACCAGGGCCACACATTGCTTCTGTCTCTCCTGCCTCTTTGTCTGTTTCTAGGGACCCACCCACAGTCTTTGCTTTTGTAGTAGCCCCACCATCCCTATGGGCCACAGTTCCCACCTCCTACTCCTGCACCTAGGCATGGCCAATCACGATGCCCAATGCTCCAGGCCACAATGATTGGTTCACAGTGATCACATGACCCCAAATGGGCCAATCAAAGACGTTTCTTAAGAATATTTTTCTTCCATAACTGCTGAGTTCTAGAGTTGACAAATAAAGGTACATTTTTACTTAAGTTTACTAGAATTGGTTTTTGCTCACCCACAAGGGACTGAGTCCTGGTTAGTACAGAATGAGTTCTAGAAGGAAAGAACGACGGAAGGACATGCCACAGCCGGGTACAGCTGGAAGAGAAAGAGGACCTGTGTGCCCATCATTCCACATCACTTCATGTTAGTTTGATACCTTTGTATTCTCCGGAAACATAGACTACAAGTGTAAGGTAAACAAAATAGTAAGACAGCTACAAAGGAACAGACTAGCAACACCATAGATCACTCTGGTCACTCTGGACAATCCAGGAATACTTGAAAGGTTTGTTATTACCGTCTCCTAAATTAAACAATGGGGCTGGGATTTAGCTCAGTTGGTAGAGCGCTGCGCTGTAGTCTCTGAGGTCCTGAATTCGATTTCCAGCACCACAAAAATAGGAGAAGGATATGGCAATCCACTCCTGAGGCAATCCTGAAACAGTCAGCCATTGAAAATCCTGTGAGGGTCGCTATGAGTTGGACACGACTCTACTCTACGGCACCTAACAACAACAACAACAAATTAAATAACAATAAATAGAACTAGTTTTTCATGCAATTCAATATAAGTAATATTGTATTAAAAATGATCATAAAACTAGACCTGCTAAACTTTAAATGTCCAAAAAATTTCCCAGAGAGAAACAGAGTTATCTAAGTGACAAATAAAATATAAATTTTACAAAGGCCAAATTTGGATTAGAAATTTTAAATTTATGAAATAATGCATTTAGTCCTAACATGTTGTTGTTGTTAGGTGCCTTGGAGTCGGTGTTTGACTCATAGCAACCCTACATACAACAGGCAAAACACTATTGTCAGTGCTTCTCTGCTGTTTATAGGGTTTTCAGTGGCGGATCGTTTTTTTGAAGTGGGTTGCCAGGTCATTCTCCCAAGCCTACAGCACCTGATGTTCCCAGGTGGTCTCTCATCCAAGTACTAACCAGGCCTGACCCTGCTTAACTTCCAAGATGACGGGATTGGACGCCACAGTGCTACAGCTGCAGACCTAGTCCTATCATTGTTGTTGTTAGGTACCATGGAGTCATGTCCAACTCATAGCGACCCTCATAGGGTTTTCAAAGCCTGATTGTTTGGGGGATTGCCTCAGCAGTGGATTGCCATGTCCTTTGTCCTTCTCCCATTTTTGCAGTGCTGGGAATTGAACCCAGGATCTTAGAGACTGCAGAGCAGCGCTGTACCAACTGAACTAAATCCCAGCACCATCCTATCATAGAGATACCAAATTAATAAACCAAATATAAATAAAAATTAGCACAGAAAATAGTTTTCCCAATGAAATTAATTGTATAACATTCAAAATCCAATATAAACTGTATGTAATTCACTTGTACCAAATGAATGCTCAGACAAGCAATCAGGCTCACTGTATCAGGTACAGAAAACACCCCCCAGATAAACATCCTTCTCAAGGTTAACTGAGTAGGATTAGAACATATTGATTCCTTATGCACATCAATGGGGCTGAAGCGCGTGTTGCAGGGGGAGAAGTGTCAATCTCTGAAGCTGGAGGAGGAGGGCGCAGATTAGGAAGGATCAGGCGCACGATGCTAAAGGCTTTGCTTTATCCCACAGACAGTCAGGAATCTATGAATCACTTTAGGAAGGGGAGTGCCCAACGAAGTCAGATCCCCGCATGACTCTGTGGAGAGTGGAGTGTACGGAAACCAGAGACCAGGAGGCAAATGAGAAGTCAAGGCAGAATCCAGACATGACACAGTGATCAGCCTCACCAATAGGTAGGGCACTGAGGGAGCCAGGAGGTGGGAGAGACATTATGTCAGGAAACCTGATAGGCCTGGGTGACTGACTCAGTACAGGGAGGAAGGAGGATGAAAACTCACGCCCAGAATCCCAGCTTGTGCATTTGGATGCCAAGAAAGAGAACAAAGCGGGAGGGAGCCTCTGGCAAGGAAGGCGCCCAGGCCATCTTGGATGGCCAGAGTCTCAGGTGACTTGAGATGTCCACTCATGGGTGTGAATTTGTGGCTCATATGGGGACCAGAGGCCAGAGCAAAGTGCCAGAACCCCACAACCAATGAATGGGGGTGAGAGCTGGCCAGTATTATGGCTGTATCCAGAGCTAGCGCATTCCAAATATGAAGCCAAACATGGCTCCCCAGGGTGGACACAGCCTTCCTAGAGGCCTGGTCCACAGCTGGTCACCTCAGCAGCAAGAACAGGAAGAAGCAAGGGGCCACCTCTGACACTGAAGTCCCCTCCCCACTAGTTCCTGTTTTAGAGATGCAGCGCTTGTTGAGTAACTCAAAATCAAAATACTTTCTTGCAAGGATCATCTTCTATAAAATTATATACATGAGTTGCACTCAGACCAAACCCTTGGTGGTGGGTCAGTGATTGCATTTAATTTTCTTCCTGATTTCCTCTGTTTTCGGTTTCTTGGATTGCCAACATATACTTCATCCATAACCAGAAAAGAAGACAAATATTATTTCTAAAGGAAAAGTACGGTTCCCACATTATCATTTCAACACCAATCAAGAGCCAAAAAAATAGGTGGCGCCGGGCAGCAAATGTTAAATGAGAGGGTGTTTTCCCAGCTTCAGGTGAAGATAGGAATGCAAGATAGAGTGAAGGTGACAGGTATATATTTACCCAACCTGCATTCCCAACAACGGCCACAGCTTTATAGCAATACCTCTCATTCTTTCTGTTTTGTTTAATTTCTATGTCTGACATTATCTTCAATTCTTCATCTGTCTCCTTCTCACTAATCAAGGTGCCAAATTCTATGCGATTCCTAGCTAAAAGACATTAATATACTAAAAAGATTTTTAATAGCTTATGTTTTCAAGGTTTTATAAAACGCCATATCCATTAAGCACCTATCAAGTTGTGTCATGTGAAAACCATGCCTTGTTGCCAGTGTAAGTCATATTTCAATTGATTCCTTCCCATTCATGCATATTCAGCCTTCCAAAATATATAAAGGAAGGAAGTCTATTTTTAATCCACTGGATTGATAATAGAATCACAATATGGCTCTAATGACCATTTGAAGGCTCATTAGGTGGCATTGTCTGAGGAATTGTGTTGTGACTGTAATTTTAGAAGCAGAGTCTATGGCTCAAAGGAGACCTAAGGGTCCTTCAGATTTTCCTGTCCTTTGAGCTGCGTTATTTTTAAAGCAGTGGCTTTCAGAAAATTGTATGTCATGTGCTTAGAAATGGTCTTTCCATAAAAATCTCTAAGCTGAAAATGGGATCCTCCAATGAGCATCTAGGCAATCAATAAAATGCCACATTATTAATTCCCCACACAGGTACTTTGATGCTTTTAACATTATAATATTCAATGGTGAGGAGAGGACGCGGCAGAGGTGGTAGCCTTTCATTGAAATTGGTACTTGAGCTTTGCAATTACTTCAAATGTCATTGCTGATATTTGAAGAGCTTTCCAGTGGAATTTTTCTCAAGCTGCATATTTGACTGATATGATTAACCTCAGGCCCAATCTTGATACCTCTAGACTACACGATGAAAAAATTAGTTGTATCTCACAATGTGCGACAGACTGGCAACTAATAAGGAAACTAGAATCAAAAGATTATTCTATAATGAAGACCATGGAATTTGTTAATAAATTTTTAGGTCATGGGCAGTTCTCCATTATTAAATTGGTTTTTGTTTGTTTTTGCAAAACGGTTCTTTGGAAATAACTTAAAATTATGTGTGAAGTTTTAAATAGTAAAAACAAGAAAAATTTTCAAAATCTGTTATTATGTCAAATTCATTGACTAAACGATATTATATATGAAACATTCCTGAGGAAAGTGCTTCTTTTGGCTTACAAAGGTTTTTAAATACATTTATTTATTTTGTATTTGTCCTTACAATGTCACATGAATATTTGTTGATATTTTCTCCCATTTCAGTTATCCATTATGACTTTGCAAATTGTATTTGAAAAATACAATTTTAACCATAGCTCTAGTTTATTTTCAATGGCAAGAATAGCCGTAGGCTAAGCACATTCCCATATAATGTGAACAATTGATGAAAAAATAAAATAGTACCCAAACTGTTCACCAGGTTTCAGAGTTCTGTGGTATCTGGTTTGAAAAGGTTTCTATCAATCAGCCTAAAACACGGGAAAGCTCATGTTTGGTTTACTGTGTAACTCTGTCCAAGACGCTCAAATTAAGAACAAGTGTTGGAAATTTGGAAGCAAAACAGAACCCGTCAGGAAATGAAGAGTGTGAAAATTAACCTAGTTTCTCAGCTATCAGCATCCTTCCCAATAACACAGCTACTGAGGAGTCAGAAATCCAATGGTTGGTGTTAAGCTCTCCCGCAGCTGTGTGGTTATTTCATATTCTGCAGACAGAAACAATCTTGTAAGACACGATGATGAAAATACCACAACAGAATTCAATACTATTGAACACCTATGTGTTCAAAAGGGTGTGTTTTAAAATTTCTGATCATACAGCAGTCTACTCAAAACTGCTAAAGGATGGATAATTTCACTCAATTTTCCAGTAGGCTTCTGCTTTGAATAAGCAAATAGTGGGTAATGGTTTGTGTCAAAGTCCTTGCAACACTCTATTAAACACAGAGCACGAGACGCTGATCCGATGTCTCTTTTATAGCCAGAAACTGACTTGACTTTGGAAACTCCTCAGTTGCATCTCAGACCTCAACTTTGTGATCTCATTACTGACACTAAAATTTAACTAACATCGTCAGCTTTTGAGTAAAATTCATTTTATCTTTCAGTGATTATAAGACCGGATTTCTATTAGTTATTAAAATGATATGTACAAATGTTTGGCCATTCTCGAGTGCATGATGATGACTAGATTTCCTCAGATGTAAAATATTCGTCTCATATTCTCACTTTCACACATAGATGTTTAAGGATGACTATTTGCAAAGTTTGGGGCTGGGATTTAGCTCAGTTGGTAGAGAGCTGCTCTGCAGTCTCTAAGGTCCCGAGTTTGATTCCCAGCTCTGCAAAAATGGAAGAAGGACGTGGCAACCCACTCCCAAGGCAATCCTGAAAAGTCTGCCACTGAAAACCCTATGAGGGTCGCGATGAGTCAGACACGACTCAATGACACCTAACAACAACAACAACAACAACAACAATTTACAAAGTTTATAATACCTAGACACCTATTGCTGATGTCCTTCACAAGTCTGAGAGTCAGAGGTATGTTAGCAACGTGGCCTGTCAGACAGGTGGATCTGAGACTCTGAGAGATTATATCAGGGTTTTTGAGAAAGAAAGCCCAAATACTCTTAATATTCTTCAGTTCAGCCAATCACCAAAGAGTTGGAGATTGCAAGAAATAGAATCTTAGTGACTCTTTCCATCTGACAGAATCATCAGCAACCATTACTCTACCTCTGCCTCTCTGAATACTTCGCTTCTACCATGACAAACTTATGTTCACTACACTTCAGACACTAAATGTGCCAGGGTTTTCAGGTCAGTGTTGTCTCTAACTGTCCAGAGTCAACATACTCCCATCCATTAAGGCTTCAGTCCCACAAGACGATGCCACCTCAGATGCCAATTGCAATACTTCGGATGACTGGCTGTAAAGTCAGGAGACCGCCACAAATCACAGCTCTGGAAAACAGTTGACTTACATTAACCAGTTTATAATAACAAATATAACTCAGGAAGAGCCAAGAAGGGACACACAAAGTAAGGAGTGTGAGAGAGGGGTGCAGTCCCCCACTCTCCCAGCACCTTGAGATGTCCACCAAGGTGAGACCTTCCCAGAACCCACTGTTGAGTTTTTATGGAGGTTTCATATGAAAGAATGATTGATAGAATTATTGGGCATTGGTGATTGAATGACCAGAGGTCCAGGTGTAGGGCTGAAAATTCTAATCCTCTAATCACATAATTGGTTCCAGTAACAACCAGCCTCCATCTTGATGCTAGCCATCTCATTAGCATATTAAGGACTCATCATCACTCATCAGATTGCAAGTGGCTTCTTGTTGTTGTTGTTGTTGTTGTTGTTAGGTGCTATGAGTCGGTATCCAACTCACAGCGACCCTACATACAACAGGCGAAAAACTATTGTCAGTGCTTCTCTGCTGTTCACAGGGTTTTCAATGGCAGATTAAGTTTTGGGAGTGGGTTACCAGGTCCTTCTCCCAAGCCTACAGCACCTGGTGCTCCCAGGTGATCTCCCATCCAAGTACTAACCAGGCCCGACCCTGCTTAGCTTCCGAGATCTGATGGGATCAGATGCCACAGGGCTATGGATGCAGGCACAAGTGGTTTAGGAGATCTCATATCAAGAACTGGGAACTAAAACCAAATATTGCAGGAAAACATGCTCCTATCACCCATATTACACAAGAATGGCAAGTGTTTTAGGGTCTTTGTGCCGGGAACTGGGAATGAACACCAAATAGGTATTTCTCAGTATTTTATAAAGGTCGCAGTTACTTTGGTAGGAAATCAATTTGACATAAATTGGCACCCTTGCACCACAGTGTGTTTGCCTGGTCTTCAACCTGCTTTATATGACAATGTTAAAATTACTTCCCCAAACTCTCCTGTTGTTGTTGTTGTTAGGTGCCGTCGAGTCGGTATCCGACTCATAGCGACCCTCATAGGGTTTTCAATGGCTGAGTGCTTCGGGATTGCCTTGGGAGTGGATTGCCAGGCCCTTCTCCCATTTTTTGTGGTGCTGGGAATTGAACTCGGGTCCTCAGAGACTGCAGCGCAGTGCTCTACCCACTGAGCTAAATCCCAGCCCCAAACTCTCCTGGAAACCCCTAATTCCTCTCCTCTTCTAACCAGATTTCTCTAGCTCTTTCCTAATTTCACATGTGGCATCAATTTCCAGACCATTTGCCATCCTGGCTGTTCTCCTATAAATTTTTTTATTACCAAAATTTGATCAGTTTTTTTTCAAAGTATTTTTTTAATCCAAGTATAACCTACCTACAAGGAAGTTAAAAATCTCAACTGTGGTGCTCAATGAATATTTATAGATCATTATGAGTTCTTTTTTAAGCTCATAAAGTAGAATCTTATAAAGCACATTTAATATTCTATAGATAGGTAATCTGCCTGCAGCAGTAACCCTGTGGCATCAGATCCCATCAGATCTCGGAAGCTAAGCAGGGTCAGGCCTGGTTAGTACTTGGATGGGAGACCACCTGGGAACACCAGGTGCTGTAGGCTTGGGAGACGGACCTGGCAACCCACTCCCAAAAATCAATCCGCCATTGAAAACCCTATGAACAGTAGAGAAGCACTGACAATAATGTTTTCCCTGTTGTATGTAGGGTCGGATACTGACCTGACAGAACCTAACAACACCACCAAGGTAAATAATCTACCTAACAATTTCCCTATTGATGAAAAAATGAATTCTCTCTCCCTCTGTCTCCCCTCTCCTCTCTTCTTTCTCATTACCAAACCATATTTGAAATTTTTGTTTCTGACATTATTTTTCTTCTTCTTATAATCATACACGGTCATTGTAAAAATATCAACCCTTTAGAAATGTGTGGTTCAGGAAGAGAAAGCCTCTTGTAGCACTCTGGCCTGAGATCCTCTGAAAGTCTTAGAGGAAAATTGCAAACCTGATCATCTCTACATTATTGAAGCCTCTGAATGCCTCTAATTAGTCATTGTCACTCAGAATGTTTCATGATACTTCACCAAATCACAGACACCCCAATGTACTCTATGCAATGGATCGAATTCAGGAAATTCATAAAATTTCATGGGAAAAAAACAAAATTACCTCTTCCTTTTCATTTCCTTCAGAGACAAATGCAAGCAGCAAACCACAGTAATCACAGCAGTCCCTAATACTTGGCCATCAGTTGAAATTACTCATATTTTCTTGTCAGATATCTCTAAATAGTCATTGTGCTCATCAAATAGACCTCCTACCTCTTGTTACTTAGTGTTTTTTCCATGAAACACACATATTGCTATGTCAAAAATGTGTGCTTCCTTCATTATTTTCATCATTATTTAAAATATAATTTAATTTCTTTGAAATGCTAAGTGTTTTATCTTATGTATCTAAGAATATTATTTTATGTATCTAAGAACATTATTTTGGGCGTGGTGGCGATACCTGTAATCCCAGCAGCTCGGGAGCAGAGGCAGGAGGATCACAAGTTCGAGACCAGAGGCAGTCTATGTAATTTAGCAAGACCCTGTCTCAAAACAAAGTAAAAAAAGGGGGGCTGGGGGTGCAGCTCAGTGGTACAGCATTTGCAAATTATGCAAGCATGAGGTACCAGTACTGCAAAAAAATTATATATATATATATATATATATATATATATGTGCAGCTGTAGCCCTGTGGCATCTGATCCCGTCAGATCTCAGAAGCTAAGCAGGGTTGTGCCTGGTTAGTACCTGTATGGGAGACCTCCTGGGAACACCAGAAGCTGTAGGCTTGGGAGAAGGACCTGGCAACCTCCTCCCAAAAATCAATCTGCCATTGAAAACCCTATGAACAGCAGAGAAGCATTGACAATAGTGTTTCCCATGTTGTACAGAGGGTCACTGTGAGTCAGATACCAACTCGACGGCACCTAACAACTATATATATATATATATATATATATATATATATATATATATATACACAAATACATACATACAT
>VMDO01027033.1:0-25817 GCA_007922755.1 Pedetes capensis
GGCATGAGTCAGACACACCTTCGTCTTCAATGTGACATCTTTGCTTTTCAATACTCTAAAGAGGTCTTTTGCCACAGCTTTTCCTAGAGCAATGCATCTTTGGATTTCTTGACTGCTGCTTCCACGGGTGTTGATTATAGAGCCAAGCAAAGTAAAATCTTGGACAACCTCAATCTTTTCTCCATTTAATGTGAAGTTGTGTGCTGACCCACCCTATCTCTTCAATTTATACGCTGAGCAAATAATCCGAGAAGCTGGACTTTATGAGGAAGAATGCGGCATCAAGATTGGAGGAAGACTCATTAACAACCTGCGTTATGCAGATGACACCACTTTGCTTGCTGAAAATGAAGAGGACTTAAAACATTTACTGATGAAGATCAAAGATCATAGCTTTCAATATGGGTTACGACTAAACATCAACAAAACAAAAATCCTTACGACTGGGTCAGCACGCAACATCACACTGTATAGTGGGCTAAATATTTTATGAAGAAAAATGCATATATCTTCACAATCTCTAATTATAAGATTGATGAGTATTATTCATAGCATGCACATTTGCAGTACCAGTGGTCTTCCATCCTCAGGAATAAGCACATCAAAGCCTTGTAACAGTTTTCTCCCCTAAATTGTAACTATGTGAGATAATAATCTTAGATAGTGTACTATTGATATGATAATGCAACAGAAATATTATATACACACACACACACACACACACACACACGCACACACGGCGGAAAATGGTAGTGAATTCCCAAAATAAAAATAATATCTATGACTGGAGGACAAAATAATTTGGATTTATAATGAACACCATGAAATATATTACCACTCATTTTGATTCATAAATAAATTATTTTTTCAGAGTATTTTATGGCATTTTTTATAAAGTTATCGCATCACCTGAATCCACAATAATCAAATAACAAAATCAAGCTAACCAGATCTTTGGGTTATTTTGTTTGCATCTTACAATAATTTTAAAATTTTTGGAAGTTTTAAAATTAATTTTATTGAATTGGAGATACAAAAGTTGGAATTTAAGATTTTATAATATATCTGGAAGCAGAAACACTGAAATATTTATGTTGTTTTAAAACACACACTTCCAGTATATAGTTTTAGAATTAAAAAGGGAACTAAATCATATCTGGACTGAAAGCATAAAGAAAAAATTTGATAATATACAAGTACAGGGGCATAACCTGACCATTTACACCATATGTGGCGATGCCTGTTCAGATGTCTTGCAGCTCATTTGAAGATTGTACAAGTACTCACTTACCTACTCTTCAAAAAAAACTTTGGAATCTATGCAAATCATTCATGGAGAGTTTTCCAAAAGTTTTATGTGATTTTTGACATAAAGATGTTTAGAAATTTAGTCTTCAATATATGTCTTATTTGTATCTACAAAATTAGCTGATTATGTCATAACATAAAATATGATATCAGCATGTCTTGGAAAATGCTTAGGTTGAGAAAGTTTTTCCATCCATTGTTATTTTCACAAGACTATGTGTACTCAAAGTTCCTTCCAGACAAATGTTGTCATCATTTTATTTTATAAAAATAAAACTTAATTGTCAAATGCTAGCAACTTCTATTAGCATTAGTTTCTTCTCACAGAAACATAATACCACAGTCTTTATTCTTAAAAATAGCTGTATATAAAAATAGCATATAATTAATAGAGAAAATTCTTTGTTTTCCTTTCTAAATAGACTCTGGATGACTTATGGTCTAACCTCCAGTTCTATAAAGACTCTTACTTTCAAATGCCTCCATGATATTGGCTGGAAATGATAATCCAAACAAATAAAACAACCATAGGAGAACATTGGAAATGGGGGATGGGCGTGAGTGACCACAGCAGATCAAAGTATTAATTCCTCATTAAAATGAGGATGCCAGGATTCTACATCAGTCAACTTTCTTACTGAGAGACTTTAGAAATCCACATTATCTGATTTTTCTAATACTTAGATGAGCTCACAAGGTGTATACAATGGGTCATTAATTTTTAAATTCTTGTTTATATCCCTTTTGTTACAGGAAGGACAAACACTCTAAAATGTTCATAATCATCCTCAAATGAATCCATACTTTGGAAATTAAATACAAAGAAGAAAGTGAAAGGAGAAGGAGATATTGTGTTTTTTTTATTTTACTGTGTATTACTTATTTTAATTAACTGCAATCAAAATATGTAGAATATACTTTTTTCAGCAAATGATTCCAAAATAAACCCTTGGCATCTTGTATTGTTCAGTCATATTCTCATTCTGTCTGTCTGCCTGTCTGTCTGTCTGTCTGTCTCTCTCTCTCTCTCTCTCTCTTTCTCTCTCTCTCTCTCTCTCTCTCTCTCTCTCTGAGGAATACTCCCAGAACCTTTGCTTTCCAGGCAAGCACTCTGCAAGTGAGCTAATCACTCAGCTCCCTATTTTAAATCTTTACAATGGATTTTTGTTCATGCTGTTGAACCCCATGCTCATTTTCCTTTTGTATTGAGTTGGAGAGGTCAAGTAAGAAAAGAGCTTCTGAGATGACTCATAACTTAGTGATAGACTTAGGATGGTCCTGTAAAGAACAGAACACAAATAGAATACACTCCTCTGCTGGCTTTATCCAATTAGAAAAGCAACTTGAATATGTTATTTGCTGCCTTGGCATAGGGAGAGCATATTTATTTGCCTAGTATGTGACAAAGCAGTTCATTTTCTGAGATATACAATTAATTTTCCCATTAAGTTGGTGGTAATACATTCAGCTAGTTGTGCAGGAGAAGTATGGATGAATCTGAAATATTAAGTGTTTTCAAATATAATCATAGAAAGTCAGGCAATCAAAGATCTAAAGTCATTCTCAGAAGACAACTATACTTCTACTTAAAAGGCCATTTTCTTGACAGGTACAATAATGTTGTTGCTGTCGTTGTTGTTAGGTGCCTCTAAGTTGGTGTCTGACTTATAGTGACCCTACGTACAACAGGTGAAACAGTATTGTTGCTGCTTCTCTTGTATTCAGAGTTTTCAATGGCTGATTATTTAGGGGGAATGGATTGCCGGGTCCTTCTCCCAAGCCTATAGCACTTGGTGTGCCCAGGTAGTCTCCCATCCAAGAACCAATCAGGCCCGACACTGCTTAGCTTCTGAGGTCTGATGAGATGGGATGGTACAGTGCTACTGCTGTAGGCACAATAATATTACTACATTTATTTAGGTCCTTCAGACTTGATTTTTCTTAATATATGCTAAGTGAATGAAATATATATATATATATATATATATATATATATATATATATATATAAAATAAAGAAAATCAGGAGACAAAAGAGATAAGGAATGTATAGGTCAATCACAGCATGAAGGATCAGAGTAATTTATCCCTTCCTGTTGAGAGAATTATAGGAGTATGCCATGGCACCTGTCCTCAATGTGTAGTGGTAAAGAACTTTATTTATAATACACTGAAGATACCTTAAGGCCCATGCATGCATTTTGATCCCTGTCAAGTCACTTGGACTTAGTTTTGTCTTAATATTTACCTCCTATGGTGATAGGTTAAAACAGTTTGAAGGTTCAGCAACTGGCAGACCTGAAAATTTAAATGAAATTGTTTCTTGCAAGTGGAGCAGTAACTGGATCTTGTTAAAAATGGAATGTTAGTGTAGCATGTATTAAATTATGTTTGAGAGCACTACTTTTTCATGTCTCTAAAATATGAAGTATAATAATTCAGAAAGTGTGAAATGATAATATTTCTTTTTTCAGATTCTTTCCTAATCTTGACAGATGATCAAATGCTTTATATAAGCATTTGAAAAATGACCTTATATTATTGAATTCTAATGATATTTTACCTACAGAATCATAAAACACATGGATATTTCAAGATGAGTTAGATATTAAGTTGAACTTTTTTTTTTAACTGGACAGATATAAACTGTTACAAAGCATCTCCAATAAAGTATATATATTTATCTGGCAGTGTATTACTGTTTCAATATGTGATCTGTGTTGTTTAGAAAGACTCTTAGTAGTCACAGGGTCTATAACAGTGTTGTTTTCTACATTTTTATTTATGTATTTCCATTATCAAACAGCACACTTCAAGCACAAACACATGGATAAATTATATACATCCACAGCATATAATGATGATGCTGTAAATGAAAAAAACATTTCAAAGTTTATTTAACTTATTTATGACATAAACCACTTTGGTTTTGCTCTGATAAATATGATAAATTTGTCATTGTTTTTGTGAATGTTATTTATTATTTTGTAGAATAGCAATTTAGAAAGTTACTTTTAAATTTATTTTATCTCCATGCTCAGTTTCAATGACTATCCCAACTAAAAAGAACTCTTCATAAAGAGAGCAGATTCAAATGAAAGAAATGTATTCTGGGTTGTGCATACTAATCATAGTACTTCTTTTTAAATTTCATTTTGTAAATATGCATAATATAGTTAGTACCTTTTCTAGAAGTTAAATTGTAGGACTTAATCTAATCTGAAGGCAAATGAATTTTAATGTATTTAATAATTAAATTAAAAACTTAATGATACTAGCCAGGCTTGGTGGCCCATGGCTGTAATCCCAGTGGCTCTGGAGGTGGAAGCAAGAGGATCGCAAGTTCGAGACCAGAGGCAGTCTGGGTAATTTAGTGAGACGTTGTCTCAAAAAAAAAAAAAAAAAAAAGCTGGGGTGCAGCTCAGTGGTCCAGCACTTGCAAAGCATGCAAGCATTAGGCCCTGGGTTCAACCTCCAGTACCACAAGAAAAACAAAAAAAAAAAAAGATACTCATGCTTTGGAAGTTTTTATACAAAGTATAATATTTTGTTCAGACTTTTCCAGGTTGGATAGATTTTACATTTAATACAAAATATTTTCAAAGAATAAAATTGTGCAGTGATTGAAATGTTTCCTTTTTTTTCTCAAAGTTCCCTACACTGTTGGGCCTCCACCCAAGGCGGGGGCGTGCGAACAGCCAAAGAGGGTGCAGCATGCACCATGGAGGCTCTCAAGTATACACTCGGGGACAGCTTCAGAGAGTCAAATCCATTTATTTTAAGGAAAGGCTCAGTTTATATAGCAATCTGTGTAAAGCGAAAGCAAGAAGGTATTGAATCAGAATCGAGCTATGTAGGGAGCACCAACCAGTGTGCTTGTTGAATTAGATCACCCAATAAAGCTTGGGCATGCCTCAGGCAAGTCTGAAGCATGCTCTAGGAAAACCCACAAAAAAAGGAAACAGGCAGGAGAGTACCCAGACAAACAAGGTGGGCAATGTCGACCGTCCCCTCATATGGGCCTATGTGACTGGGTGTGCCTCAGGTCACAGAAAAATAGGTTTAGTGTGCTAAACCTGAGAGGCTTGTATTGGGCAAGGTATGTGTCAGCACAGCCCTTGTCCTTCCCTAAACTACACCTCATGTTAAGAACAACTAAAACCCTGGACATTATGTACAGAAAGAAAAACTCAGAAGACACTAAAAGGTAGAATGGAGAAAAGAGACTGGCTAGAGTCTCCAGTACATGAAGTACAGCAGAATTGTGAGTTCCATTTCCTTTTTACTTCATTTCTTCAAAACTTGACCTGGAAAAAAACTGGCAAACTGGAAATGCCAGTGGGTGCACATACCTTACCTTCTCAAAAAGGAATAAAAAATTAAACAAACAAAAACCCCAGAAACTGAAACAACAAAACAAAAAGAAGACTGCTTTTTAAATAAATAGACCAGGAAAAGGGCAGGGTTAGCAAGACAGAATTAGCTCTGTTTAGTCAAAAAACACAGAAAACACTGGCACCACTCTCAACTCCACTAACGAAGGATGACTGATGAGCCTAGACTTCCACACTGTAAGAATATGAGGCATCCAACATTCCTACCAGGGAGGTAACAGAGGCAATTAAGTAGGAGCTAGATGTTTTAATCTGTTGCCTGGTCATGAGGCCATCCCCATATTGTCACTGGAAAAAAAAAAAAGAAAAAAAGAAGAAAAAAAAAAACATGGAGATTCTGGTAACTGGAGGTGGTCTCACCTGTAATTACCAGGGAGTGTTATAAGAAGAGGTTTACTGTGGTCCAGTGATAACAAGTCTACTCCTACCACAGTTCCAGGGAAGATTATGCAGAAAACCAGTCACCCTTCTCCACCCAATAATAATAATAAGGAATTCACACACTGTTAACAGAGGTCAGCTGGGAACTTGGACTTACACTTCCATGTTACAATAAAAGGACAGCCTCATCCTTTCCCCTGCCAGGACAATATCAGAAATATCCAACTAAAGCAGAAAGCTTACCTAAGTTTCAAAATCTGAGGATATAACATTCTAATGTCTAGTTTTTAATTAATAAAGTGACTTAATATTCCAACAATAAGGAGGATCTCAAAAAATAGAAAAGACAATCTGACAAGATAGAAATGTGAGAATTATTTGACATTTTATAGCATTCATGACATAAATGTTTTGATAAATAATTTAAAACATACAGATAAAAAAAACAAAGTCTCTGAAAGAAACAAAAAATGAAAGAAATAATGAAAGAAAACAAGGGAAGCTAGGAACAAAGGAAAGAAAGTGGCAGTAAAGAAATAGAAGATAAAAAGAAAAGTCAAATGGAAATATAATGGTACCTCAGCACTCAAGCTGCTCCTTGCTGCAACATTTTGGTCCTTGATTAAATTTTTTTTTGGTACTGGGAGTTGAACCCAGGGCCTCGCACTTGCATGTTCTGTAAGTGATGGACCATTGAGCTGCTCCCTAGCCCTTTTTTTTTGGGGGGGGACAGGGTCTTGCTAAATTACACATACTGCCTCTGGTCTTGAACTTGCGAGCCTCCTGCCTCCACCCCCTGAGCCACTGGGATTACAGAAGTGCACCACTGTGCCCGGCTCTTGACTAACATTTTTGAGAGAATTGAGAATTGAGAATTCTGGTTCCATGCTTGATCGCTTACTTGATATTCAACCAGTGTGCTAAAACTTGTCTGAGATTCCACACTTACCTGGGATGTTTCTGGGTAAAACAAAGGGAAAAAGCATCACTTTGCACAACAATTTCAAGCAGTAAAGACCTGTCCTACCACTGTGTTCATGACCTAATGTTTATACACACACAAACACACACATACCATACAGTCATTGTGGTACCCAGGAAACTTTCTAGCACTGAAAGTGAAGAAAAAAGGAAAACAGTAAGAACAATAATTGAATTAAAAATAACTTCCAACTCTATGGCACCTAATAACAACAACAGTATGTGAATATCATACATGTTTCTGAGTTAGCTATTCAGTATGGTGCCAGAACCAATAAATACATTTATGTTATTTCTTATGGGAATAAAAGTGTCTGACACTTAAATGAATTGGCACTTAAGCAGCCTTCCAGAAGGGATTGTGATCATATGCCAAGCTACCACCTTACTGGAATAAAGAAATGTGACAACAACAACAACAAAATTCTCAGCCTATGGGCAAAACAGCAGAATGGAATAGAGAAGAATCAGTGGAATGGAAGATACAAGAGAAATTACTGAATGTGGAGTGAGAGAGAGAGAGAGAGAGAGAGAGAGAGAGAGAGAGAGAGAGAAAGAGAGAACGACTGAAGAAAAATGAGCAAAGTCCCATCAACCTGTGTCTTTGGAGTACTAAGAAAAGAGACAAAACTAGCAGGGTGTGAAAACACACTAGAAAACCATCACAAAATATCCCAAATTTGGAAAAGAGACATAAATCTACAGATTCAAAAAGGTGGTTAAAGCCCTAAAAAAGATAAGCCCAGTGAAATCTACAGAAAGACTCATCATAATTAAACTTCTGAAAACTAAAGACAAAAAAAAATTTTGAAAGCAGACACACTGAAATAACATTTTACCTGTATGGGAAAAATTGGGGGAAAACAGAATGACAGTAGAATGATAGATGATTTCAGGTACTGAAAGAAAACAACTGTTAGTGTAGAAGCCTGTGTCCAGTACAAATATTCTTAAGGGATAAAGTAGAAATTGAGAAATCCTAGATGGCAGAAGATCTGAGAAAATTTGTCTTCAGAAGACATACTAAAAGAAAGAAAATTATCTAGGTGAAAAGGGAGCAATTAAAGAAGGAAATCTGGAATATCAGGAATGAAGAAAAAAGTTTACGCAAAAATCAGGGCAACCCAATAGATTTTTGTACTTTTTGAGCTTTCAAAATATGTCTGATTTTTCAAGCAATAATTAAAGTCTTGTCTGATATGGTCTAAATCTATGTGTGGAAATATTTATGACATTTATAATAAAAGCTAGAAGAGAATAAAGAGAATTATATGGAGATTGGGTTCTGTACTCCACATATCTGATAAAATGACACCAGAATATGATAATTTTCAGAGAGTTCTAAAAAGGCTATATAAAGAAATACACTCAAAATGTAATAGATCAATCAATATGGATTCTAGAGAAGCACTGCTACGATAAAGTTGAAAACAACAACAAGAACAGAACTAATTATTGTTGTTAGGTGTCATTGAGTGGGGTCTGACTCATGGCCATCCTCTGTACAACAGAACAAAACACTTCTCAACACTGCCACACCTGGCACTATATCAGTGCTTCTCTGAAATTCATAGGATTTTCAATGGCTGATTGTTTTGAGATTGTTTCAGGAATGGGCTGCCATGTCCTTTTCCCATTTTTGCAATACTAGGGATCCAACCCAGGGCATCAGAGCTCAAAAGCAAGCACTCTATGAACTGAGCTAAACCCCATCCACTATATGATTTATAGAATGCCAAAATATAATGTTTATTTCCTCTTTCTTTGACCATGAAGTATTATCTGTGTAAAAAATTATGTGGGCTATACATTTTTTAAGTATAAGAACCAGAAAAAAATGTTTATTTTATAAATACATATGTATGTATAACCATCCTGTCTTCTTTTCTTATTTACATACACAAATACAATTGCACATACCTACATATTCAATAAATGTGTACATAGTATACATCTACATATAAACACATATATAATATGCAGAATTGGGAAGGTTAAGAGAAAACAGACTTCATCATGTGGTAGTTGGAATGTAATTAGTTAGAGCTTATCTATGTGAAAACTTTTGTGTGTTTGTGTGTGTGCAGGCTAAAAATTTTAAAAAGTTCATATTTATTGACTATGCAAAGGCATTTGACTATGTGGATCATAACAAATTATAGATAACACTGAGAAGAATAGGAATACCAGAGCATCTAATTGTACTCATGAGGAATAGGTATCTGGACCAGGAGGCAGTCTTTCCAACACAAGGAAACACTGCTTGGTTTAGTCTTTTTTTTTTTTTTTTTAAATTTCATTTTCTTTTTTTTTTATCAGAATTTTTTAATGTACAACTTAATGGGTTTCATTATGACATGGATTTCATTGTGATATTTCATGTATGCATTTTAATGTACATTGCTCGTATTACTTACCCTCTCATGACTTTGCTCCCCTATCCCCACCACCCACCAATGATCTGCTTTCTACTTGCATGTCTTTTTGTGAGAATATTTATCTATATATGTGCATCCCAATTTTGATTTAAGTCCAAACTTTTTTCTATAGTGATCTACCTTTTTACATTCTCAGCAGTATTAGATGAGTGTTCTAGTCTGTTTACATTATTGTCAGCCTTTGATATTATTGTTATTATTATTTTATTTTAGCTATTGTAGTTTTTTCTATTCTCCTCCCCTTTTTTTTACCATACTAATAACATTATGCTGTTTACATTGAGGTTGCCCTCTCTCCCCTTCATCCTTCCTCATTGACCCTCCTCACACTCTGTCTTCTCCCATCATCACTTCTTTCTGCTAGATCTCTCCCCCCTTCTTTCCATTCCTTAAATTGTCCATTCTGCACTAAGCTCAATTGAGCTATGTGTATCAATTTATGTATAGAATTTTTTCGTTCCTTTAAGTTTGATTCAGCTCCTACATAGGAGTGAAAACATATGGTATTTTCCTTTTTGGGCTTGTGTTCGTTCACTTAAGATGATGTTCTCCAATTCCATCCATTTTGCTGCAAATGACATTATTTCATTTTTTTAATTGCTCAGTAATATTCCATTGTGTATATGTACCATAGTTTTTTTAATCCATTCTTCTGTTGATGGACACTTTGGTTGATTCCATATCCTTGCTATTGTGAAAAGTGCTGCATTGAATATGGAGATCTAGGTGTCTCCGAGGTATGATGACTCATCTTTGGGTATATTCCCAATAGTGTTATAGCTGGGTCATACAGTAGATCTATTTTTAGTTTTCTAAGGTACCTCCATATTGATTTCCAAAGTGGTTGGACTAATTACAGCTCTGCCAGCAGAGTGAGAGGGTTCCCTTTTCTCCACAACCTCACCAGCATTTGTTGTTATTTGTTTTATTAATCTTGGCCATTCTTACTGGAGTAAGGTGGAATCTCAGAGTTATTTTGATTTGCATTTCCCTAATGGCTAGGGATACAGAGCATTTTTTCATGTATTTCATGGCTTTATGGGCCTCTTCATTTGAGAACTCTCTATTCAATTCCTTTGGCAACTGGTGTTTTGGATTATTTGTTGTTTTGGTAGTTGCTTTCTTAAGTTTTTCAAAAATTCTAGAAATTAGTCCTCTGTCTGATGTATAGGATGCAAATATTTTCTCCCATTTTGTGGGGACTTCCTTGACTCTGTTGACTGTTTACTTTGCTGTACAGAAACTTTAGAGGTAATCAAATCACGAGACTTCTTGTTTATATCTTAGTATAATTATGTTTTGTACTTTTAAAAACTATTCTGATAGTTTTAAAAAGTTTATTTTAGTTTTACAGTTCTTCATTAGTAATATCATTGTAACATGCAATCTGATATATTGGGATGCATAAAACAGATGTATTTGCTATTTACAGTTCATTGTGGCTTTGTGCCCTACAGACATAGGAATTCTGATAAATTAGTTCTAGTATATTTCCAATCAAAAAGAGAAAATGTAAGTAAGTTTACATTTGTCTACACTGCATTGTTGAGTATATTTCTGAAAGGAGAATGCCTCCATTTTGACTAGGATATGATGGTGGCCAAATCTTTTCCTTACAAATTTACATATTAAGTATATTAGATTTCTATTGTTGCATAATAAACAACCATAAACTTAGGGATTTAAAACAATACACATTTCTTATCCCACAGATTCTGTTGGTAAATAGTCCAGACGTAGCCCTTTGCTCAGGGTCTCACCAGGCTGTAATGAAAATGCTGGCTAGCCTGTGTACTTACCTAAAGGCTTGAGTAAGGAAGAATCAACTTACAAGCTTATTCAGGTTGGCATAATTTATCTCCTCGCATCCCTAAGACTGAGGGCCCTAGCTTCTTACTGGCTGTTCACAAGTGGCTTAACTTGAGGGCCTAGAGGCTGCCTACACTTGTCTGTCACATGGTTCTAGAAAAGGCAGTTCACTCCAGAGTGACTTGCTTCTTCAAAGACCACAGAAGTTCTCAGTTTAGTTTGCTAGAGTTCTATATAACATAATTATGAGGCTGACATTCCATTGCTTTTGTTTTATATTGTCACCTAATCAAGGTAATTGCATCTTGTGAATTTACGATAGGTAGAGTATTGTGGAAGCAAGTCACAGGTTCCAATCATAGTCAAAGAAAGGAGATAATACAAAGGTGTTACTTATTCAGAATCACCTTCAGATATACTTGCTAATGATTGGCAGAATTTTCCATAGATTAAAAAATTATTTTATTGGAAATTTTTCGTGTACAACTTAATGTGTTTCATTCTGACATGCATTTCATTGTGACATTTCCATGTATGTGTTTCATTGTACATTGCACAGATAAGTTCATCCATACCCTCTTGTGTACTTCCTACCCCATCTCACCCCCTCTCCAAAGGCCTCTCTTCTACTTCCATGTCTTTTTGTTGGAATGTTTTTCTATATATCCTTGGATCCCAATTATGTTTAAGGTCGAAACTTTTTCTATAGTGATCTATCTTTTTACATTGTCATTAATATTACATGAATTTTCTAGCCCACTTGTATTATTACTATTCTTTGGTATTATTGGTATTATTATAATTATTTCCTGAACTATTAAAGTTGGTCTGTTTACTTTGAGGTTGCCCCATCTCTCTTTCCTCACTCTTCCTTGTTCCTCCTCTCCCTTCCTTCTTCTCCCAGCATTTCTTCCTTTTGCTAGATCCCTCACTCCTTTTGCCCTCCCTAAATTGTCCCTTCTCTGCTAAGATGACTTTAGCTTTTTATTATGTTCCAATTTCTGCATAGGATTTTTCCTTCTTTTAATTTTGATTCAGCTCCCACATATGAGTGAGAACATATGGGTATTTCTCTTTTGGGGCTTGTGTTTGTGCACTTAAAATAATTGCCTCCAATTCCATCCATTTTGCTGCAAGTGACATTATTTCTTTTCTTTCTTTTTTCTTTCTTTCTTTCTTTCTTTCTTTCTTTTTGATTGTTGAGTAGTATTCCATTGTGTATATGTACCATAGTTTTTTTATCCATTTTTCTGTTGATGGACACTTTGGTTGATTCCATATCCTTGCTATTGTGAAAATTGCTGCATTGAATTTACAGAAACAGAAACAGAAAAAAAAATCCAAAAGTTTCATATGGAATCACAAAAGACCTTGTATAGTGAAAACACTTAAGCTGTAAAACTAGTGTGGGTGGAATCATGATCTCTGACTTTAATCTATACTACAGGGCAGTGGTAGCAAAAACAGCTTGGTACTGGTACAAAAGTAGTCCTCATGACCAGTGGAACAGAATAGAAGATTCAGAAATAACTCAACACACCTATAGCCACCTGATTTTTGACAAAGGGGCAAAGTAAGTAAATTGGAAAAAGGATAGCCTTTTCAATAAATGGTCCTGAGAAACATGCATATCCTCTTGCAGAAAAATGAAAACCAACTCACATCTTTTAATATTCATGAGAGTTAATTCAAAATGGATAAAAAACCTCAACATAAAACCAGAAACTTTAAAATTAATGGAAGATAGCATAGGTAATACACTCCAACATAAAGGCATAGGAAAGTATTTCCTTAATAGGACTCCAGTTGCTCAAGAAATTGTAGCAAGAATTGAATAGATAAATGGGATTACATCAAATTAAAAAGCTTCTTTACAGGAAAGGAAACAATCAACAGAGTCAAAGAAATTCCCACTGAATGGAAAAAAAATCTTCACATTCTATACGTCAGACACAGGACTAATTTCCAGAATTTATAAAGAACTCAAGAAAACAATACCCAAGAAAACAAATAACACAACACACAAATGGGTAAAGGAACTGAACTGACAAATCTTAAATGAAGAGGCCCATAAAACCAAGAAACACATGAAAAATGTTCAATATCCCTAGACATTAGGGAAATGCAAATGTGAAATGTGAAGGGCAAATACTTGTTCTTCTCTTGAGCTGAGAAAACTGAGAGCATATTGACTCAGAGAAGAACTGTGTAGCTATTACTACAAAAAGAATACCTTCTCATGGTGATTACTTTATCTTTGAGAATCCAGGATCTTGACTGCAACTTTGTGTTTTTAACAACCACAAACCTGTAAGGTAAGTAGGACAGACATCTGTTTTATGTATGAGAAACTGAGTCAACAAAAATATCAATGACATTTCCAAGATCAGGTGTTAATTTACTTCTGGGATCAAGGTTAAAATGTTAGTTCTGAACTCTCAGCCCCAATTCTTTCTGTCATATTATGTTTTATATCAATTGATATGATGACAACCATAAGATTGATCATTGCTTAAATGATTATATTAATAGGAAATTTATATAGGAAATATATATATTTTCTAAGAAGAAAGATACTGACCTATTCAATGATGACTTTGACTTTTGCAATGATTCCCCTACCTTAGCCACAATTTAGCTTATGACTTATCATAATAGACAGACCATTGAATATTGTAAATAATTGAATTTAAATAAATTGCTCTTTGTCTTGGTTTCATTGGGCACCTTTAATTGGCTTTATTAAGAAAGATAAATTGTAAAAATAGTTAATAGTGAATGTGTGTAACCTAACTTTTTACCATGAATATTTAACTGATGCTTTAATTGAATATTTCAATTTAATGGTAAAAATAAATCAGAGTAATTCTAAAATTATTTTATAAATATTCAGATAATAAAAATTAGAATCACACATAATTTAAGTGCCTTATTTATAAAAAAATATAGTTAAAGCTCAGAATTTTTTGCATTAATATACACTTAATTATAGACACAGAAGTAGGAAATAAGAACAGAAAAACATGCAGACACATAAAATCTAGGGAAAGAATGAAGGTGAGGTGAGTACTGGGATCAAAAATCAACATTTTGTCATTCTGATCCTGCCAAAGTTTGGGTGGGTGAAGAAGGGGTGAGAAAAGTCAAAGGAAATTTTGATAATCAGTTAAAAATTCTAAGGGACTTCATCTATTACCATTGTCAAATTTAAGCCATTGTAAATCCATAAATTGTTTTTCTAGTTCTCTAAGCAGGAAAGTTTCAACTGATTTTTGGGTGGCTGAACCCAATGAAAACACTTCCACAGCCAGCCCTGTATGTAAAAGATGTATTAGATTTCTCTTCCTTCTCTTTCTTTCTGTTTTCTTGGGATAGGGTTGTACTATGTAGCCCAGGCTGGCTTTGAACTTGTGATCCTCCTGCCTCAGCCTCTTCATTGTGGGGATTACAAGTGTGCACCACAATGCCCAGCTACTTTTTAATGTTATTTTTAGCTAATGTATTAAAACATGAAGTAGTATATATTAATGAGTAATGTAATGTTTCAGTTCATGTATACTTTGAATAATGTTTATATCAGGTTAAACATATTTAATTCCTTGAAGATCTTTCATTTATTTATGAAAAAACTTTAAATATCTGTTTTTCTAGCTTTTAGAAATATTCAGTACAATATTTATAGTTACCATTCTATGAAATAGCACTTCAGATCTTTACTCTCCTATCTGTCACTTAGTACCCACTGATGAACCTTTCTTCATCCATCCATATTCTCCCTCACCTCTGATAATTACCATGCCACTCTCAACTTCAGTATTTTATAGATTTCACAAATGAATGAGATCACGTGATAATTCCATGTTTGGTTTATTTCACCTAGCATAATGATCTTTGGTCAATCCAAGTTGCCCCAAATGACAAGATTTCATTCTTTTTATTGCAGAAAAGCATTTCAATGTCCATAAGTGCCATATTTTCTTTATCCATTCAACACCTACTGAATTTGAGTTGTTTCCTTTTTTGACTATTGTGAATTGTGCTATAGCGAACATGGGAGTGTACATGTCTTCTCCACACGCTGATTTCATTCTATTTGGATATGTACCTAGTAGAGGGAATACTGGATCAGACAGTAGTTCTATATTTTTGAGGAAAATCCATGATTGTCCATATGGCTGTACTAATTTTTATTCCAATCAACAGCATTCATCATTTCCCTGTTTTCCACATCCTACCAGTAATTGTTATCCTTAGTCTTTTTGATGAATGCCAATTTTTCTAGGATGAGATGATATCTTATCTTTGTTTTGATTTGCATTTTTCTGATGATTAGTGATGCTAAGCATTTTTTCATGTACCTTTTTGCCATTTAATGTCTTTGTATATTGTCCATTTTTACCTTGTGTTATTGAGTTTTCTTTAAAGTAATTTTAAAAAATTATTGCTGATATATTGTATCATTATATGAATTATTTGCCACCATATAAATTCTATGGGTTCTAAATGTTTTTCTTCTTGGTTCCTTTTTTTTTTTCTGATACTGAGGGATTGAACCCAGAACTTCAACATATTTTGCAAGTGCTCTACCACTGAGCTTTTTATTTTGAGGCCTGGTCTTGCTAAATTACACAGGCTGCTTTAGCTTCTAATTTCCAATCTTCCTGCCTCTGCCTCCCAAACCACTGGGACTACAGCTGTGAACAACAGTGCCTGGCTTCTTGACTCCCTTTTTGAACATCATTTGCATTATGAAATAAAGAATTTCACATAATTCAAATGGTATCTGTGTGTTGTAACCATAAGAAAACATTACCTATTTAGGAAATAACTTCTCACAAGTATCCATAAAGGATATCAAAAATAAGAATCATTATTTCTGGGAAGATCTCAAAACATTTATCTGGCCCAACCTCCACCTTAAAAATATAATTTCATTCATATTGAGCCTATTTGACTTTTGTTAGTATTACATATTTTTATAAGGAATAATATAACTTACTTCTGATATTACTATCACCTGCCTATATGTTGAATGACTTCAGAGGTAAGAATAATGAAAAATATATTTTAAATGCCAAAAAAATTAGAAAATAAAGGTATTAAGAGATAGATTGTGATTTGGATAAGCTATTTTTCTCAAAGCATAATGATGTGATGTGGCTGATATAATAAATAATCAAAGATGAAATAATATGATAGTAATAAATTATGATACATGGGGAATTTTAAAAGACATAGCTGAATAACAATATTTCTCCAAATTTTGAGTTTTGGCCACTTACATGTTAAAATATATGGAACTGTTATTCTGATATAAAGGCTTGCTATTTACTTTAACAAAGCTCCTTGGAAGAAAGAAGCATAAGGGTTGACATCTAATAACTATTCATCAAGTTTTAATGTGACTGTCATTAAAACAGTCTTACTTTTTTGTATACATTGTTAATGATTCAATTATTTTCAATTACCAAAGCCTGTCAGGCAACCAATCAAACATGTAGGAATCCCATGCTCGTTTCATCCTTAACAGTTTTAACTAGGAGTCAGAGTAAGAAATAAGAAATTAGTTTGTTGAGAGTCTAACTCAAGTGACACAGTACATTATATATGTAAATACTAAAGAGATTATAGCTTCCAGGAGCCTTTTGGCATATTTGATAATGCACTAGAAGATTAGTTACTATAATGTGTAATTATTTCACCAAAATATTAACAAAAGGTAAAACATGTTTGATATAATATAAATGAAAGTTGAACTAAAGTTCAGGCAAACGTAGCTAAAGTCCCAGAGTTATGCCACAATGACAAACCTATTTGAGACATGTTCATTATGTACCTGAGCTTTAGTTTACAAGGGTGGGAGATATATAAGAAATGGTTTTGTTGTTGTTTTTAAAGTCTGTTTAAGATATGCTAAAAATTATAAAACAACCCATCTTGATAAAAACAATTATGTTGACACAGTTTTTCCTGTAGTTTTAGGTAAAAGAACATTCAGAAGATAATTGTCATGAATCTCTGATTGCAATAAATAGAATCAAATACAGAACTAAATTCTAATATCCTTCTATTTGGGTATTTAGAGTTCTTTGTAAAAGTTGAATGGAAACTTATTAATGATAACATACAATTTCAATCAGATATGTCAGATATGGGAATATCCTGAGTATATTTAATCTATAATAGTCTTCAGTTACTGACTTTAGGTATAATCATAACTTCATCAGAGAGTTAGTGATGCTGGGATTCTTATTTCAGGACCAAATGATAATGGGAAGCATTTGGAAGAGTAAATTAACTAGCTATAGAAAAGTTGTTCACTGGTTTTTATTTATTAAAATAGCTATATGAACAGTATTTGGTAATACCATACCTGTTGATTGTTTCTGAAAGCACCACATATTTCTGTGTGCATTCAATTTTTTAAAAAATGATATCTAACCCCTTGTGCTATATTAGCAGTTTTTGAACATGATACCTCTTAGAACAATAATTCTTTATTTATAATAGCCAGAATTTATTCCTATTGTATTTATACTTATGCTCAAATAATTTTGTATTTCTATGCCATATCTTATAAGATATTAGCACTGAATTTTGGTGGCCAAGGATGAATAATAGATATTTTAGGAAGATATTTTCCTTTGAAGTAAAAGTAAATATGCATCCTTTTTAAATTAGTTGAATTGGTGATAAACTGCCTATTAGAAATTACACATTTTGCAAACTTCACTATTTATACATTCAAGAAATCATCACCACACTGAAGGAAAGCAATGCACCCAATAACCTAAAACATTGTAATCTCTGCCTTTGACACCTCCTTTTGACCTCTAGTTTGAATTTTCTAGAGGTGTATAATTGTAATAGTATACTATATATTATTTTGTATTTCTTTTCCTCAGAATCATTCAAATGTTTCCATGTATGGTGTATATCAGATCAATCAATTTTATTATTGAGTAGCATTGCTTTCATGAATGTGTTTTAGTTTATCCATTTGCTGTTGATGGACATTTCAGTTGTTTTAGTTTTGGGCTTTATAAATGAATCATCTATGAAAATTCATGAATGAGTACTTTATATGAACATACACATTTTTTTTTTCTGTACTGGAGGTTGAACCCAGGGCTTCGCACTTGCGTGCTCTGCAAGTGCTGGACCACTGAGCCCGACCCCTAGCCTAAACTTTTTTACTTTTTTGAGACAAGGTCTTGCCAAGTTTCTCAGACTGCCTCTAGAATCGAATTTGTAATCCTCCTGACTCTGCCTCCCAAGCCACTGGGATTACAGGCATGTGCCACTGCGCCCGGCGCCCTCATACACATTTATTTTCTAATGTTGATATAATACAATGGCTTGTATATCTAAAAGATGTATTTCAATTGTTGAAGAAACAAATTGTTTTCCAAAGTAGCTATGCCATTGTATTTTCCTGTTAATAATGTATGAAAATTCTAATTCCACTACACTTTCAGTTCCTTTACATCTTTGCTAAAAATAATAATTGTTGTTGTTGTTGTTATTATCATGATTATTATTATATTATTATTATTATAACATCAATACTGGGAGTTGAACTCAGGGCCTCACACTTGCATGCTTTGCAAGTGTTGTACCACTGAGCTTCACCCCCAGCCCATCTTTTTCACTTTTTGAGACAAGATCTTGCTAAATTACACAGACTGCCTCTGGTCTCTAACTTTCAATCCTCCCATATCTGCCTCCGAAGTTGCTGGGATTCCAGGCTTTATCCACTCTGCCTGCCAATTGACATTATTTTTAATTTTAGCAATTCTGATGCATGTATAATTGTATTTCATTGTCATTTAGTTTGTATTTTTTCTAATATTTAATGATGTTGACTATAATTTTATGCAGTTATTTATTATTCGTATTCTCTTTTTTGGTGAAATGTGCATTCAAGAACTTTGCCTGATTATAAAACTGGGTTGCATACTTTCTTGTTATTTTGGGTCTTATTTAAGTTATTCTGTCAGATACATGATTTGCAAACATTTTCCTCCATTCTATGTCTTGTATTTTCATTGTCTTCATAGTAGTCTATGAAGAACAGGCCTTTATGATTTTGATGAAATCCATCTTATCAAGTGTTATTTTAGTGTTATTTCTGGTGTTGTATGTAATAAGTCTTTGCCTAATTCAAAGTAACATTTTATGTTATTTGGATCATAATGTTGATAACATTTTGTATTAATATGCATACTTTATTTTGAATTTCTGACTATGATATTTGGTATGGATCAAATTTCATTTTTACTTTGTATAGATCCAGACTTTTTTCAGCATCATATATTGAGAAGATTATTTATTCACTGAACTGTTTTGGCACCTTTGTCAAAAATACAGATATGTTTCTGGATTTTCTTTTATTCCATGGTTCTATCTGTTAATCTTCATGCAAATAAAACTGTCTTCAACACTGTATCTATATATTGTCTTAAAATGCAGTAGTGCTCATTCTCCAAATTTATTCTTCCATTGTAAAACAATTTTATTATTCTGGATCATTAGCATTTTGCTACTAATTTTATAATTGACTTATCAAGTTCAACTAAAATATGACTGATTATTTTACTAGACTAGGATTAAATTCATAAATCAGTTTGAGATACTTGTCAAAATTTTAACAATATTAACTTTTCTGGATCATGAATATGGTGTAGCTCTCCAGTATTTTGTTTCATTAATTTTTTTTCAGTAATGGTTTGCAGTTTATAGTGCATAGGCCTTATTTGTCATATTTGTCCTTAAGTCCTTTATATTATTGAAGATATTATAAACTGCATAATTTTACACTTTAGTCCATGATCATTGTTGACTATTATATACAAATACAATTCAAATATGTGAACTGATGTTGTACCTTATAATCTGTGAAACTCATTTATTAGTTCTTGCAACTTTTTGTAGATTCCATTCAATTTTACATATAGATAAGTATATTATCTGTAAATAAAGGTTATTTTACTTCTCCCTCTCCATTATTGTGCCTTTTGTTGTTTTTCTTTCCTGATTCTTTAATATACTGTTGAATAGATATGTTGGGAACAGATAATCATGTCTTTCTCCAGACCTTCAAAAGAACCTGTTCGGGTTTTTGCCATTAAGTATGCTGTTAGCTTTGCTATTGTACCTACATAGGGCCAGAGAAGTCAACTCCTAGTGCTAGTTTGCTGAAAGTTTTTATAAGGAATAAATATTGGATTCTGCCAAATCTTATTTAAGTGCAGCTGCTGAAGAAATATTTTTGGCAACTAAACTTGTATAAAACTATAAGTCTTTCAATAAAATAGTTGCTGAAAGAATTAAACACTGAAAAATTTGATTGTCAGGTGAAAGATAGAGCAACTGATTTTAAGTGGTTTGCTGGGTCTTGATGAATGCAGAGATAACCCACCTGCTCTACTGTTGTTCATTTAAAAAGTAAATGGGGATTTTGAAGTTCCTGAACAGCTATTTCAATGAATTAGCAGTGATAAAGTTTTGCAACAATATTTTGAGCTGAAGACTGAGATAGACTGTTTTTCTGAAAGAAAATTGTTCTCAAACACTATTATTTGTCACTACATGGCTTTAGAAGTTAGTTTCCACTGCAACTTGAAATGTTTGCTAATAAATTCAACCTAAATTTAGAAGACCTACAGCCCTACCACCCCAGCATCTGATCTCAGATCTCAGAAACTAAGCAGGATTGTTCCTTGCATTTGTTTAGGGAGACTGCCTGGGAGTACAGGGTGCTGTAGGCTTGAAAGAAGCACTTGGTTGCCCACTACCAAAACAATCAGACCTCAAAAACCCTGTGAATAGGAAAGAAGCGCTGGCAATAGTGCCGGGACATAACACAGTGCTGGGTAGTATTTTGCTCTGCTATACATAAGGTCAGTTGATAGAGTGCCACTCTGCAGTCTCTGAGGTCCTGAGTTCTATTCCCAGCCCTGCAAAAATTGGAGAAGGATGTGTCAATCCACTCCCTAGGAAATCCCGAAACAATCAGCCATTGAAAACCCTATGCGGGTTGCTATGAGTCAGACAATGACTCAACGGCACCTAACAATAACAACAATACATAGGGTCAATGTGAATTGGACCTAACTCTATGAAACATAACTGCCACAGCATTTCTAACCATATTGTCTGACAAGGTCCAGATATGGGGAAGAGGGGTTCAAGGAACTCATCTTCCAAGAAATGGATGGGGATGGAGAAAAGGAATATGTGCTTTTTGCTTTCTAGGAATAGGATTACTGCTTCTAATTATTATGTACATAATTACTTCATGTTTAGGACTAAAACTCATAACTAATATTGTATTAAACTCTAATGAAACAAATGCTGAAAGAATGGCACAACTGGGGGAATTTGTAAATGAATTAGAGGTAATAACCACCAATTGTAAGGGTTATGTGGATAATATTCTAGTTAAAGCTGATCAGCAACTTCCACCCTGGTACTCAGCATTAAGTAATTTATGCTTCAGCTGCAGCAGGCTGAGTTGTTAGCGCCTACTTGGACTGAAGTGGCCCCACCTATGGTAGCTAAGGTTTACAAAAAAGTATAGAACAATCAAAAGAATACACAGGACTGTTCCCACAGCACAAAAGCCTCCTTGACAATTTAACATGGAGGTGCTTATCTGTCCAAAGGCCGACCTTGGCTCCCAGCTGTGGAAAAGAGTGGATACACAGCATGGGGAGGTGCTTATCTACAGACCTTTGTTCCCAGTTACAGAAAAAGAGTAGATGCTGATGTTTTGGTCAGCCTGACCCTCCACTGCCTTACATAGAAACATATAATAAGCAAGGGGCTAAAGTGATAAATAAGGATAGAGTTCAAACATCCTATTATAGCTTATCAATTATAAAAAGCCTGAGAAGGGATGGACTATCCAGGTGTTTGTTATCTAAAAATAGTAAAGTTTATACTTTGAACTATGGGCTGTTATGATTAACAGGTTCTCGTGAAACATTGTTTCATGGATAACTGCATGTGCTATTCTTACTTCTTGCATGATCTAAGCCTAAAAAGACTGTATAAAACACTGAGCTATGGAAACAATAAATTGGAACAGATTCACACTGCCTCAGAGCTGCTGTGTCTGTTACCCATCGCAGACTCCTCACCCACCTTCAGGGTCCCCTGGATCCTAGGCTGCAGCTGGAGTGTGGCACATAACAACATCAACAGTAAATTTAGAAATGAAAATAGAACTTCCAAGCAAAAGTTACATGGATATAGAATCACTTAAAAGATAATTAATGTTTGAATCACAACTTAAGCTCTTTTATATACTTTCCTTGTCAAACAATAAAACACATGATGGCAGAGCCACTTGCAAGGGCACAGCAGTAAAGAGCGGTTCTGCAGAGCCATCCATGATAGTGTGTGGTTGCGGGAAGGCAAGGTGGATGTCTCAGGGAGAATCTACAGCTGACTATAGATACTGTGGGGGAAAAAAAAGAGGAGGTCTGCAGAATTCTCCTGAGAAGAGGTCTGGTGACATGATGCACTATAGGGCCTCAGACCCAGGAACTATGTTTTTTTTCTTTTTCTTTTTTCCTTTTATTGGGGAGAAATGTCACTGCCTTGGCCTTTGGAGCCACTGGAACCACAAGTTAGAAGTAAAGATACTGAAAGGTGTTGAGTTTTGGGAATGGAGAAGAAAGGTTAGTACTGTTAGATCTCTGAGCCTAAGAAAGTTTGTTCAGAATAAGATGGATTTGGGACTTGTGAGTGCTTGTGATGCAGAAAAGTAGTGTCATGGCTTCATGGAGGATAAGACACATGATTTAGGCTGTGATGCAATTGGGGGCTGGGAATGAAAGGGATAGGAAAAAATGAAGGGGTAGTGCTAAATACTGAGACTACAATGGGAGCTAGACAATGGACACTGAGGCTGCAAACTATGGAGGTGGAGGAATGGGAGAGAAGAATCAGTTCACTTTTCATCACCTAAACTCATGGGAACATCAGGGAGAATCTCTTTACACAGGGAGGAGAAGAGGCCTAGCATGCAAAACAAGCAATGGTCCAGCCTCAGCAGAAAACCACATGAAACATGAAAGGTCAAGCTGGATGGGAAGATCCTATATACCAAAGCACCTCAATGGGTAATTTCAGGGTAATGGGATTCATAGAAATGCCTGAAGGAGAATTTAGAATCCTGGGTATAAATATGATGAAATACCTAAAAGACATGACCATGAGAGCAATTGACTCACTGGACAAAAAGATATATAATTTGTAAGTAAAATTCTCTGGAGAAATTGATATCCTGAAAAAGAATCAAGCAGAAGTCCTGAAAATGCAATGCAAAATTAATCAACCCAGTATTGTTGTAGAATCTTCAGTATCCAGACTAGATAAAATTGAAAATAGTGTAGCTGAAGCTGAGGAAATGGTAGAGGACCTAATTTACTCAGATGCCAAGATAGAAAGAAAGATGCAGCAGCATGACCAAGACTTTCAAAAGGTATTTGATAAAATGAAGAAATGAAATCTACAAATTCAGGGGATTCATGAAAGAGCTGAAAATAATATGTGAGGATTAGGAAATTTATTCAAAGAAATATTAGATGAGAACTTCCAAAACCTAGGGCAAGAATTAAATACCATACAGCTGAAATATTCAGAATCCCAGAGTAGGTCAGAACAGATCCTCCCCATGACCAATTGGATTAAAAATCACAAACTCCCAATATGCAGCACTCAAGAGACTCACCTCATCCATAAAGACCATAAAAGAATGAAAAACAAAAGCTAGAAAATAATACACTAAACATATGGGAAGTGAAAAAAAGCAAGAGTTGAAATATAAATTTTGGACAACTTAAACTTCAACTTGAAACTAATCAGAAGAGACAAAGAAGGAAACTACATATTAGTCAAAGGAACACTCAACCAGAAACTCATAATGGTACTTAATATTTGCTCATCAAATACAGAGGCATCTAGGTTCATAATATAAACTTTATTAGAGATAAAGGAACACATCAGGCCAGACACAATAATTATGGAAGATTTCAATACCCCACTTTCATCAAGAGACAGTCATCAAATAAAAAAATCAACAGAGAAATGAAAGACTGGAACCCATCATATGCCACCTGGAACTTACAGATGTCTACAGAATATTCCATCCATCAGATGTGAAATACACATTCTTCTCAGTACTGCATGGAAATTTTTTGAAGGTTGACCTCATTTTAGCCCACAAAAATGGCCTCAACAAATACAAATACAAAAAAATAGAGATCATCCTCTGTTCCTTATCAGATCACAATTATATAAAACTAGAACTCAAAAGAAAGATTTCAGAAATGTTACAAATTCATGGAGATTTAATAATATACTGCTGAATGATCAATGGACAATCAAAGAAATCAGAGAGAAAATTTAAAATAAATTTGGCTATCAAACAAGAATGAAAATATATCCTATCAAAATTTATGAGATACAGCAAAACCAGTTGTAAGAAGGAAGTTCATAACCATGATCTCCTTCATCAATAAGTTAGGGAAGTCCCAATGAAATAATTTAATGACACATCTAAAGGGACTAGAAAGTCAACAAAAAGCCAGTCCTAAAGGAGTTGTTGTTGGTTGTTAGGTGCTGTCGAGTCGGTATCCGACTCATAGGGACCCTCATAGAGTTTTCAATGGCTGACTGTTTCGGGATTGCCTTGGGAGTGGATTGCCAGGCCCATCTCCCATTTTGGGGGTGCTGGGAATCGAACTTGGGACCTCAGAGACTGCAGCACAGTGCTCTACCCACTGAGCTAAATCCCAGCCCGAAGGAGTACTCAGATAGAAATTATCAAGAACAAGGCAGAGATATCCCAGTTAGAATCCAAAAAGATAATTAAAGAATTAATCAGACTAAGATCTGGTTCTTCAAAACAGATTAATAAAACAGAAGCCTGGTCAGCCAGTCTCACCAAAAGAAATAAATACAAGGCACAAAATAAAAAAAATTAGAGGTAAGAATGGGGACACAAACACTGGTACCAATAATTTGGTATTAGAAGGTCATCTAGGAATACCTTGAGAAATTGTCTTCCTCCAAAAATGAAAATATAGAAGGAACAGAAAAGTTCATTTAACACAGATGGATTACCAAAATTGACATGAGCAATTTAAAAAGACCCATTAAATTCACTGAAACAGATAGTAAGAAAAAGTCTCCCAAAAAAGAAGACTCTATATGTCCTTGGGTTCCATTTCTGTTTAAGATAGAAACTTTTCCTGTAGTGGTCTTTGTTTCTATCTTGTTAGAACAATTACATGTGATTTTTAGTCCATTTGTATTGACCTCATTCTTATCTTCCCTCCCCCCCTTTTAATGTGATCTGACCTTTGAGTAGGATTTTTCCTCCTTGTAATTTTGAGTCAGCTCTCTCATATGAGTGAGAACATGTGTTGTTTCTCTTTCTGAGCTTGTGTTCGTTCACTTAAAATAATTTTCTCTAATTCCATCCATTTTGCTGC